>CAXITY010000241.1:0-41944 GCA_964034905.1 Itoplectis maculator
TAATGTAGATTTTCTGCACTATCGACTGTCGGTAATGCGGGAATCCGCCATACATTTCGGTGTGTCGGTAAGGTAGGGTTCTACCTTACCGACATATGCGTTGGGGGATGTTACCCCTTGAGCGATTGGGGTTGAAGCTTTTCAAATGTTCGCGCCCTTCGATAAAGTTCGTGAAGTTCGCGAAGTTCGCTCTGATTGGTCGGCCGACCCTATTCGCTCTGATTGGTTGGCCGACCCTATAAAGTTGAGCGCATCGCTCGAGGCCCACTCAGACGCTCTCGAGACACCGAGGAAAATGGGGCTGCTGCCTAAGACGGTAGGTTGAGTACCGGTAAGTCTCATAAAAGTATGTAAGCTAATCATAATTGTTTTTTTCAGGACTACATCTATAAGTGCTGCTGCTGCAGATGCGGGGATCCTGCCCACCTGCAGGACCCCCGGTTTGGGCGGAGGGTGATGCACCTGCCGCTGCCGCCGTTTCAACCGACGGAATCGATTTCCAAGGTAAGTCATTAAAAAAAAAAAAAAAAAAATCGCATCTTATTAGTTTGTATTAATAACGAATCTTTTTTCTATCTTCCCCCAATCGAGCGGCAAACGGCGGCGGCGGCGGTGGCATCGTTGGAGCTGCTGTAGGACGATAAGGGTATATTGGTCATAAGAAAAGCAAGGAGTACGAGCACACTCTAGCTAGTTATATTTTAAACTTTTAGGTTCATGTTCGGTTACAAGAGTAGCATAGTTATCTTTCAGGTTCATGTCCGGAGATACATTCGGTTACAATGAAAATTGTGCATAGTAATCTTTGAGATTCATGTCCGGGATACATTCGGTACTCGCGTTCGTTGTATCTTCGTGGGTCGTTGCTGCTCTGTAGGACTGCAGAAGCCATGTTTTCAGCATTCGCACGTTGAGAGCTGCGCAGTGTGGAGTCCAGGACATGCATTTGTGGTTGGTGCATGAGACGTGTGAGTTCTCGCTCAATTTCTCCAGTGATGGACAACCCAGAAGTTCGATGTTGTGCACGTTTGGTATGATTTTGCTCAACCAACGTGTTTTCTCGAGCCCCTTGACGTGGACCCTGCTAGCATCTCGCAGAAGATTGTGGAGAACCTCGTTCACTTCTTCGTACGGTATGTCGCCACTGTTCCAGGAGATGCCGTGGTAGTTTGTTTCCAACCACAGATTCTTGTTCTTATATTTAGCGGGGAGGTAACTCCATCTGTGCGGTGGTTCGAACAGATACACCGAAGGCATGGAGTCATCTTCAAGGCTAAGTATTGCAACCTCTTTGAAGACGAAGTCGTTGAAGGGTCTCTTGAAACCCTGGACGTCTATTACGTACTCCATCTCGATGGCAAATGATGGCAGTGGTTGTCTCTCCACGCCTTTTATACGCGTTACTCAACTCCCACCACCAAATATTTGCCCCTCTCTCCAACTGCGCACGTGCAAATCGGCCAATCAGCGCTCAGATAAAAAAATACTGGCCAATCAGCGCTCAGATAAAAAATACTGGCCAATCCGCGCTTAGAAGGAATAAATAGGAACCAATCAGCATCGAGAACGATATGCTCTGCGCAATTCGAGATTGGTATAAATACGGCTCCGCGCGGCAAAGCGACTCATTGTCGTTCAAGCAATCACACTGTTCAGACAGAAAGTATAATTTGAAACGATGGATGCTCATGTATGTCAGGAAATCGTGAGGACCTGGGAGCGAGAGCTGGAGTTTTTGCGAAATGAAGACGACTCCAGTAAGATTGATATATGGATAAAACGACTAACGAATATTATAACATCATTCGATCAAATGCTCCAGACGGCATGTAAATCTGATAAAGAGAAATTCACCAACACTATCGGTCTCTTGAGCGGGATAAAAATTCAACTGGAATGCCTGATGAAGCGCGGTAAGGGTGTACTAGATGCTGGAGATCTCCAAGATCGAGTGCGATGGATCAACCTGAGATCAGCGTTCAAGGATCGAGTCAAGACAGGTGTGATCACGAACTTGAAACACTCAGACATCAAATCGTTCATGAATGACTGCATGGTGCTCTTTGAACAACAAATCTCGAGCATACTGAAGAGACACGACATAAATGCTGTGAAAGCATACACAGTACTTGCAGCAAAATTCGTTGTGGTTAAAAACGACTACGAAGAGATTCGAGATATCAAGTACTTCAATACGAAGGCTGAACCCATTTATCCGACGACCGACGTGACGGAGTGGTTCATCTCAAACGTCCAAGAGCCCATTCAGCGAGATATCGAGGAATTCGAACAGCAAGATTCAGGATGGTCACTTGATTCAATCATTAATCTAACCGTGAATGTCAATAAGTTCAATCCGATGCGAGGCAGCTTCTATGTAAATTTACCGGTGGAGATTCTAAGGAAACGAGCATGCGTCAATGTGAAAAACGATGACAACATGTGTTTCAAGTGGGCTATTCTGTCGGCCTTATATCCCGCAGGACATGGATCCCATCCGGACCGTTTCTCCTCGTACAGGGAGCATGAGAATAAGATGAATTTTGCAGGCATTGAATTCCCCGTTGTGCCGAAACAGATCGCAAAATTCGAGAGACAAAACACGGTCTCAGTCAACGTCTACATTCTGAAGCTGCAGCGTGGGAAATTTAATGTCACACCTCTGCACGTTACGGTTGAGAAGAAGACTGATCACGTTAACCTTCTTCTCGTGCAAGACCACTACGTTGACGAGGATGAGGAGAAGGGGAAGACGACGACGAACGGTAATGAGGATGACTACGAGCTTCCAGGCTACCACTATGTGTGGATAAAAGACTTATCTCGCTTGGCCTCAACTAAGCTATCAAAGTGTAATCATAAGCTTTATATCTGCGACCGATGCCTCCACTACTTCCACAGTGAAGAGAAGTTGACTGCACACGATGTTGATTGCAAGATTGTTAACAAGTGTAAGGTTACTTTACCGAGAAATCACGGCAATAAGGAGAGAGTACCGTTCATTATTTATGCGGATTTTGAGTGTCTGCTCAAGCCAACCCGCGACGAAGATGCTTATCAGAAGCACGTGGCTTTCAGCGTGGGGTACTACCTAAAGTGCAGTTACGATGATTCAATCTCAAAGTACTGCAGCTACAGAGGCGAGAGACCGGCAGAATGGTTTGTCAAAGAGCTACAACAACTCGCCAAAGACATTGAAGAGATTTATCGAAATAAGAAGCCCATGGAGATCCTATCGTACGAACAGGAGAGACAATTCCGCATGGAAACTACGTGCCACATCTGTGGAAAACATCTGCCCATCTACGATCGAGTTCGCGATCATTGTCATCTGACGGGAAGGTGAGTATCTTAATTACTGCAGACTAGCACTAATGCAAATAAAACGGAAACTAATGCAAATAAAACGGAAACTATTTTTACAGGTACCGAGGAGCAGCCCACAACGAGTGTAACCTCAACTATAAAGACTCGTATGTCGTACCGGTTGTCTTCCACAATCTCACTGGATACGACTCGCACTTCGTAATCAAAGAAATCGCCACGACATTTCAGGGTCGGCTTGATATAATACCGCAGAACAAGGAACGCTACATCTCCTTCACGAAGCACATCGAGGATAGCGATATAAACTTTCGATTCATCGACTCGTTCCGTTTTATGGCTTCGTCGTTGGACAAACTGGCCTCTTACCTGACGGAGCTAAAGATCGTTCGAAGGGAGTTTCAGAATCTCTCGGACAGCCAGTTCGAGCTTCTTACGAGAAAAGGTGTATTCCCGTACGAATACGTTGACTCGATGGAAAAACTCGGTGAGACGAATCTACCATCGCGAGAAGACTTCTACAGTAGTCTAAATGACTGTCAAATCTCAGTCGAAGATTACATACACGCTGAGCGAGTATGGAGAGAATTCGATATCGCCAACTTGGGGGAATACTCGGACTTGTACCTGAAGACTGATGTCCTCCTCTTGGCTGACGTGTTCGAGAATTTTCGTGACAATTGTCTGAAAGCCTACGACCTCGATCCTGCCCACTACTATACAACACCCGGTTTCACTTGGGACGCTATGCTGAAGTACACCAGCGTCGAGTTGGAGCTTCTGACGGACTTGGACATGTTTATGTTCATCGAGCGAGGTGTGAGAGGCGGAGTGAGTCAGTGTTGTAACCGGTATGCTCATGCCAACAACCAGTACATGAAAGATTACAATCCAAACGAGGAAACAAAGTATCTCATGTACTACGACGTTAACAACCTCTACGGTTGGGCAATGATGGAATCGCTGCCTTATGGAGGCTTCGAGTGGGTTGAAAATCCCGAAAATATCGACGTCTGCAACGTTCCGGACGATTCTCCAGAGGGATACATCCTCGAAGTGGATCTCGAGTATCCTGCGAATCGTCATGACGCTCACAGAGACTTACCACTATGCCCCGAGCACAAGTCCGCACCAGGCTCCAAACAAGCGAAGCTTATGACGACTCTGAACTCCAAGACCCGATACGTGCTCCACTACAGAAATTTGAAGCAGGCTCTGAAATACGGATTGCAGCTCGAGCGAATTCATCGCGCTCTGAAATTCAATCAGAGACCGTGGCTCAAATCATACATCGATCTCAATAGCGATATGAGGAAACAGGCGAAGAACGACTTTGAGAAAAACCTGTTCAAACTCATGAACAACGCGGTGTTCGGTAAAACTATGGAGAATGTTCGCAAACACGTGGACGTGAAACTCGTCACTCAATGGGGAGGACGGTACGGTGCTGAGGCACTCATCGCAAAGCCTAACTTCCACAGTCGCTCAATATTCGACGAGAATCTCATTGCCGTACAACTTACGAAAACTGAGGTCCATCTTGACAAACCGATCTACGTGGGACTGTGCATACTGGACTTGTCGAAAACTCTCGTCTACACCTTCCACTACGACTACATGAAGCCTGAGTTTGGCCACAATCACTGCAAACTTCTGTACACGGACACCGATAGTCTGCTCTACGAAGTCAAATGCCCAGACATTTACGATATTATGAAACGGGATATTGACAAGTTTGACACGTCGGATTATCCAGAGGAGAACCCATTCGGAATGCCACGAGTGAACAAAAAAGTCGTTGGCCTCATGAAAGACGAATGCAACGGTCGAATCATGACAGAATTTGTTGGCTTGCGGAGCAAGATGTACAGCGTACGAGTCGATGGACAAGATCGAATCAAAAGGGCGAAGGGTGTGAAGACGGGAGTGGTGGAAGCTACCATCACCTTTAACGACTTCCTGGAGTGCCTTCAGCTGAAAACAGTGCAGAAAAGAGAGCAGCGCGTCATAAGGTCACGACTGCACAAGGTCTACACGGAGAAACAGATGAAGATAGCACTCAGCCCGTACGACGACAAGCGCTACATTCTGCCTGATTGCACGGACACGCTGCCATGGGGGCATTATGGAATCCCCCACCTGCAGCAGAGCTGCTAGAAATCGACTGACAAACTGGTCGCTGCGCCCCGCCCCATCGCCAATCAGAGCGCTCGAGCTCCCCACTCAAAACACTACCCGTGGTGGGGATAGACGGTATATTAGAGGCAAGCGAGCAGCATTTCTCATCAGACGTCCACGATGGATATCACGATTCTCAACAAAATCGCTCGTCTGGAGGATTTCCTCCCAACGATCAAGCTGCACGAGTTGCAGCTTAACCAAACCTACCGAATCACAGATTTGAAACAAGTCGCAACAAAGTTCGGACTGAACACTGTTGCTAGTCTCGATGACAACTGCCAAGTTTTCATGCCAAAACGCATCTCGACTGCATTCGAGAAGGACTCGGCGTTTTTCGACCGTATGTCACAGACGGTGGCCGACGGGAAATTGTTCCTCAAGTATCTGGGAGGTGGAATGAAGAAGAACCAAATCGAATTTATTGTCGAATAATGTTTGTCTTTAATAAATAAACATTTTATTATACATTATGTAAAACTGATGGCTTTATTATCGAATAATGATTGTCTTTAATAAATAAACATTTTTTATACATTATGTAAAACTGTGATGGCTTTATTTCTCAATCCTTACATACTAGATTTACTGATCCAACTATTGTGCGTGCTGTCGAATCCTAGCCATTTGACAAAGGCCTTATCTCCTCGTTTCTTCAGCACTTTTTCCACGAGATAGACGTCGGGATATTTCGCCTTCAGGAGCTCCTCTTCGTAGAAACCTCCAGCGATGGGTTTATCTTGATAGTCCTTCAGCTTGTATGTCACAGGAGTCGTTGACGTCACTCGATCCACGGTGAAAATTTCTGTTGTCCAGTTTGGAGTGTAGTCTTTCTCGAAAACGTGCTTGTTCTTGCTCACACGCACTTTGTCACCGATTCGAAACTTGGGGATTCGTCGCTGACGATTGCGAGAGAGTCGTTGCAACAGTGTCTCAACGTTGTCTGCTGTGACGTCTTTTGGCTTCATGCCAATCGTTCGATGTTTACTCTCGTTGTACACCGCTACGAGTTCGGGTAAAATGTCCAGCCACTTGTAACTGCCACGTAGACTGAATTGTAACCACATTTTGTTTTTGAGAGTGCGATTAAAACGTTCGACGATGGAAGCTTTGAGATTGCTGTACGTCGAGTAGTGATTGATGTTGTATCGTTTCATGAGATTCTCAAAGTTTCCATTGTAGAATTCTTTGCCCCGGTCGGTCTGCAGATTCAGAGGTACTCGGTCCTGCCGAAGCACAGACTCCATAGCTTCAGTGACATCTTTGCCAGTTTTCCGCACCACAGGAACAGCCCAAGCAAACTTGGACAGTACGTCGATGATCGTGAGTAAGTATCGGTGGCCTTTGTTCTCGCGAGCATACGGTTGCATCTCGACGAGATCAGCTTGCCACGTCTCATCGAGTCCACGTACATCGAACTTACGACGTAGATAATTTCGACGAGCGGGTTTATGCAACTCTTCCACTAATCTTTTGCGTTCCATGCTGCATCTAACGAAGCAATGGCATTGGAATTTTGTACCGCCAAGTCCCGAGTCAACACGTAGTTTGTCTGAATATTTTTAAACCGCTGGTTCACTTGGTCTTGGAGAATCCGTATTTGTAGTTCCAAATTATCCAAGTCCTTTCGTTGTCGTGTTGTAATATGAATCAATCCGCTCAATTCCTGCTGAATTAGACGCTTCGCGAGGTTCAGATTGACAGAGTCGTTTGGATCTCTCGAGTCAGCAACGTTGCACAGTCTCCGATGCTCAAGGTCGTATTGGTTGTCGGTAGTGAGTTTGAAACCGAAACCTGGAGGACCTCGCGCACCGTCACTACGACCAAGTTTTCGTCCGAACACGTCGACGCTCATTATTCAACTGAATGCAGATACGCGTTTCGCAGCATATTAATACACAATCCCCGCTTCACGCAACTCCTCGATGATCGAGATGATTTCGTTGGTGTGGCTTGGATTGCCCGCTGTTCGCTCAGCAAGCAGCAGACGTAACCGGTCTACCAATTCGTTCGGATCATCCCAGTACACGTAATCCATCCGTGTATCTCTTCGAGCTATCTTGTAACGGGGTAACCCACCACCACCGATTGATTTTCTCTTCCGTGTAGGTGTAACGTTAACCAATGGAGCTACATAATTTTTGAACTTTTTATTGTTTTGCTTGAACACTACCTCGTCCGGGCTATAGTGTTTCTTGTATGCATTTGTTAGATGCAAAATTTTCCCATAATTATTTGTATCTTCTGAACTTATAAGATTCGAATCGGGATCCTTTCGGAAAAGCAGTTCCAGCAGGCCCTGGGACTTGTGGAATTTGTTGTTGTCAACATTTATATATTCCTTTTCGAAAGTAACGGGTGAATCTCCAATCATGAGTGTACCATCCGGTAATTTGCGAACTCCATACGTCATATCGAGATATCTTTTTCGGTTTTTATCCAGCAAGAAAAGATATTTATCGACAGATGATCGTCCTTTTGTAGTCCTTCTCAATCCTTTGTCATCATCATCATCATCATCATCATCATCATCATCATCATCATCATCATCATCATCATCATCATTATCATCATTATCATTCGCAGTTTTGAATGAAACATCCGCGTCATGAGAATTAATATTCTCCTCATTCTCCTCGTGTTCCTTCTTCTCGTAACCAAGTGGTAACAAATTCTTAATTTCACCCTTGATTTCGCGCGTACTTGTGTTAGTAGCAGTGACGAGACGTTCCAATGGTTGGACTATTGGTTTAAAAGTTTCATCCAACGCTCGTTCCATAGTCTCCTTTCCCGCTTTCAGAAGCTTATATTTTTGTCTAATTGCATTCCTCGCCTGTTCAATTTGGCAGAGCGTTTTTTTCTCGCGTTGAAACTCGTCCACCATGTTGTCGCTTCGAAGTCCCATGACTGACTGATGGATTTTCCTTTACGTGAGATATATTTATGGCAAAACAGTCGAAACCCTTTCTGTATCGACCATCATCGAGTCCTCGACGATCTTTGTCAATTACGAGGAATCCATGTTTGTTATCGTTCCAGCATTTTGAGCATAAATCTTTAAATTGTATATACGACATGTCCGTGTTTACATGATCATCGTAAACGTGTTTGAGATTTACATCGTCTTGCCGAAAGATCACTAGCACGTTGACATTATCGCGTACGAGATGTTTAGGTATCTGGGCGTACGACTGACACAGATAAAAACAATCGACGTTCTTGTGACGACCCATACAGTAGAAGGCTCTGACATTATCCTGTTTCTCACAGGCAATATCATCAAATATCATAATGGAATTGGCTCTTGTCTCTGCAGGTGCAACGACTTCATCATGTTCACCAAAGGCAAAGTATCCGATGCCATCTACAGGTGTAAGTAGTTTCTTGAGAAACTTGTACTTTGGTTGATTCAGAGACTTAGAATAAATGTAAACATTTTCAAATCTCAGTCCATTGGGATGCGTAATAAGTGCGAGTAATGCATTAGTCTTACCGCAGTTTGATGGTCCGCAGAAGACTGCCCGAATACTATCAGGCAGTAATTTTCCATGGCGCATTCGGACCTTTCGCTGCTCCGCGAGAGCATCAAAGTTCAGTACTGGCAGGGTGAGTGGTTGCTCTTTGAAATCCATGCTGCATGCGACTGAGGCTTCACCGTATATATATCGCGTTTATATACCCGAGAGCTTCATTCAACGTTGTATCGTTGTAGTGAGCGGATCATGCATAACGGTCGCGGTCTCCTCAACAAGGCACTTAACAGGCTTCCTATTGAGCTCCATCTACCGGGCTACCAGTACTGTGGTCCAGGCACGAAATTGAAGAAACGTCTTGATCGTGGTGATCCCGGTGTAAATCCACTGGATGCAGCCTGCAAGGAACACGATATCGCATACTCGCGAAATCGAGAGAACGTCGAAGCGCGCAACGCAGCCGATCGAGTGTTGGCGGAAAAAGCGTGGCAACGCGTCTGGGACAAAGACGCAGCTCTTGATGAAAAAATGGCCGCGTACGCTGTAACTAACGTCATGAAGTTGAAGTCTAAATTGGGTATGGGTCTGCAGAAGAAGAAGAAGCAGAAGAAACCTACGATCACGCTGTCGAGAATCGTGAAAGCAGCCTCAAAATCGACGGGGGGCAATTCCCGCGAGGTTGTGCAGTCGGCGTTGAAGAAAGCTCGTGATGCTGTGAAGACAGCTGGTGGAAAGAAAAATGTCCACATGCCACGCATACTACCACTTCCGGAAAAAGTGGGTGGATTTTTACCTTTTCTCATTCCTCTGTTTGCCGGTCTAAGCGCAACAGGAGCGCTGGCAGGTGGCGCTGCAGGTATAGCGAAAGCTGTGAACGATGCCAAGGCGGCAAAACAACAGTTGGAAGAGAGTCAGAAGCACAACCGGACAATGGAGGCTATCGCCCTCGGCAAAGGTCTCTATTTGAAACCATACAAAAACGGTTTTGGTATACGCCTGAAAGTACAAGATTGTAAAAAAAAAAAAAAAAATTTAATGTAAAATTACCACGACGAGCTCTGACGGATTCTGATCTACTCAAGTACGCGTGTATTTTGAAAATCCCCTACTTTCGTGGGGTTTTCATGAGAAACGATTTGCCGGCTGGTGGACCTCATTATCGCGAAACAGGTATAATCAACCTCGATGACAAAGACGGCCCCGGTACCCACTGGGTGGCCTATCGAAAAAATGGCGGTAATGTCGTTTACTTCGATAGTTTTGGTGATCTTCAGCCCCCTCGGGATCTGATGGACTACCTTGGGTCCAACAACCTGGTGGAGTACAATCACTCGAGATATCAGGATTTCAATACGTACCAGTGTGGCCATCTTTGTCTAAAATTCTTATATAATAGCCTGTAGAGCGTGTTCCCGTGTCAGTCAAGCACGATTCGTCATGGCAGATTCATTGACGCTGAGCCTATCTGGCACATCGTCCATACTAGAGACACAGTACTTTCCACCAATCGAACTATCACCGAAAAAGAACTACGTTCTAGGACTTGTGGAGTTGTTAACGTTCAACTCGATACCTAACATCGATACAGGTAAAAACAAGTTTTACGTTGGTCGCGAAGTGATTGTGTTGCCAACAGGAAGTTACGAGATTGAAGACATTGAGACATACTTGCAGGAACAACTTGCACCGAAGGGTATAAGCCTAAATCTCAAACCCAATAATAATACACTGCGTAGTGTTATCAAGTGCAGTCAAGACATTGATTTTCAACCGCAAGACTCTATCGCTGGGCTGCTGGGTTTCACACGTCGTGAGTTACCACGTAACACGACACACAGCTCAGAATTACCTGTAGCCATTCTCAAAGTTAACGCATTACGTGTCGAGTGCAACATCACTTCGGGAGCATACATCAACGGACGAAAGGTGCACACCATACACGAATTCTTCCCAGCAGTGCCACCAGGATATAAGATCATCGAAGTACCGTCACAAGTCATTTACCTCCCGATCGCCGTCAAGGTAATTGATCATCTGCAATTACGCATAGTAGATCAGGACGAAGAAGTGGTGAATTTTCGTGGTGAAATTATAACGATCAGACTACACATCAAGGAAGCTAAGTAAAGCGCGATTATGGGCATCGTCTTTAACCGTAAAATTGGTGGCGGCTATATAAGTGAGCCGATATGCCGTCCGTCCATCAGTCGTCACCGAGCGCTCAAACCGCTAACACGTCGCAACACTCAGTTTCTAAGAAGTCTAGGACTTCACGTTTCAGCTGGTGGAAGAAAGTGACGTGTGTGATATTTTGCTGCTGCTACAATGGAAGAGACCCTGCGCGTGCAGTCGCCAGTCGAATTCGACGAATCCGTAACGCATTATGAGAGTCATGCGCATCAGCCATATACTTCATCAGCATACAATAACAGTGATGAAATCCGAATATCCATTCAACATCAGGATCTGTGTCTCCTACCCTCTCGAAGTTCGCTACACGTATGCGGAAGATTGGTCAAAGCGGATGGGACTGCTGTGACATCAACGACGTTCGTAAACAACGCCATATTACATCTGTTTGAGGAAATTCGTTACGAGATCAATGCCATAGAGATCGATAGATCCAAGAACGTTGGTTTATCATGCCTCATGAAGGGTTATGCGTCGTTGAGTCCGAGTAGGAGTTCAATTATTGAAAATGCTGGCTGGCTCGATGTCGCAGAAACTAAAAAACTATCGAATAACAGCGGGTACTTTGATGTATGCATACCGCTGTCATTGATTCTCGGATTCGCTGAGGATTATCACAAAATCATCATAAACACGAAGCACGAGCTAATTCTCACGAGATCGAGAAACGACACGAATGCAGTTGTGCAGACAGAACTAGCAGATGGAGCCTACGAGGACTTTAAGATTGAACTTACGAAAATCGAGTGGTTAATGCCGTACGTAATGTTGTCGGACAAGCGAAAGATACGCTTACTCAGTCACATTGACAAGGACATTACCATGAGTTTCCGCACCTGGGAGTTGTTTGAGTATCCAATGTTGCCGAACACGACAAAACACGTTTGGACGGTTAAAACGTCGAATCAGCTGGAAAAACCGCGATTCATCATTCTGGCTTTTCAGACAAATCGAAAAGTCGTTAAAAATGCAAACGCCAGTCGCTTCGATCACTGCAACATCACCAACGTGAAACTCTTTCTTAACTCGCAATACTATCCGTACGGCAATCTCAATCTCGATGTGAATCGCAATCAGTACTCCCTGCTGTACGATATGTACGCAAACTTTCAAAAGTCGTACTACGGCAAGGACACGGAACCCATGCTGACAAGGGGAGATTTCATCGAAAAGGCCCCACTCATCGTAATCGATTGTTCAAAACAGAACGAGTCACTCAAACAAGCTCCAGTAGACGTGCGCCTCGAGTTAGAAGCCAAAACCAATTTTCCCGCAGGGACGACAGCATACTGTTTGATCCTACACGACCGAATAGTGGATTATAATCCAATCAGTGGAGACGTGAAAAGACGCATATAAGCACCACGATGGATTACATAGTGGATCTTCAAGGTTTTAAGAAACCTGGCAATGGATTTGTGCTAAAGGAAGTCGCTGTACTTTCCATCAACGAACCATCCGCACAACCTGCGACATTTCTCTTAGAACCAATATGTTCATGGAACAATTTGCCTGCAAAATATCAACGCATAAATTCCTGGTATCAAGCAAAATGTCATGGAATACCTTGGAGCTCTGGGAATGTACCGTACAAAGAAGCAAGGACTATGCTACGCTCTACTTTGCAAGATGCCCATATTATCTGCATCAAAGGATTGAAGAAGATAGAATGGCTGGAAAGTGTCATTGGAGTGTCACCCAATCTTGTAAATGTCGATGACCTCGAATACCCAGCACCGCATAATTGTTACGATAAATTATCAATCACATGTCAACATCACACACTCGCAGGACAACTCAATTGCGCTACAGAAAATGTAAAAATAATTAAGAATTGGTTGCTTAAATCATACGATTAATTATAATAAGAATATTAATAAATGTAGATATGTAAGTAAACCGCCTATGAATACATTTATTTTAATACGTAAGATCAAATTTCCCCATTCCCATATTGATAAGTTAGATAAGACGTAGAAACTTCTCAAAAGGGCGCGAACATTTGAAAGGTTCGCGTAGAAACAAAAGGGCGCGAACATTTGAAAGGTTCAACCCAAAGATTACCAACCTCACATGTCGGTGAGACAGGACCCTTGCCGACATACCGGAAATATATAGCAGGGATCTGCCGTAACGGCCACCGGTAATGTGAAAATCTACCTTACCGATCGCCGGCAAACTGGATTACCGACAGTAGATGAGCTCGAGACCTGCGTGGCCCGAGACCCGCATGGCCCCAGGCCCGTATGGCCCCAGGCCCGCATGGCCCCAGGCCCGCATGGCCCGTGGCCCGCATGGCCCCAGGCCCGCATGGCCCCAGGCCCGCATGGCCCCAGGCCCGCATGGCCCGTGGCCCGCATGGCCCGTGGCCCGCATAGCTTATCTACTGTCGCCGAGTGTCAAAACCTTTTATTTTGTGCAAATGCATCGTTTTGCATCGTTGAAACTCGTTTGGCACCGATGCCGCGAGTGAAAAAGCGTCAAACAGCTGAATCGAGCCATCGCGTTTTGCGAGCGTTGAACGCATGTAAACACGGTCGCCGAGTGTCAAACTCTTTTATTTATTGCAAATGCATCGTTTTGCATTGTTGAAATTCGTTTGGCACTGATGCCGCAAGCGAAAAAGCGTCATTCAGCCAAATCGAGAAATCGCGTTTTGCGAGCGTGCACGCATGTAAACTCGGTCGCCGAGCGTGAGAAACTTTTATTTTGTGCAAATGCATCTTTTTGCATCGTTGAAACTCGTTTGGCACCGGTACCGCGAGTGAACAAGCGTCAATCAGCCAAATCGAGCCATCGCGTTTTGCAAGCGTTGCGCGCATGTACACTCGTGCGCCGAGTGTCAAAAACATTGATTATGTGCAAATCCATCGTTTTGCATCGTTAACACTCGTTTGGCACCGATGCCGCAAGCGAAAATGCGTCAAACAGCCAAATCGAGCCATCGCGTTTTGCGAGCGTTGAACGCATGTAAACTCGGTCGCCGAGCGTGAGAAACTTTTATTTTGTGCAAATGCATCTTTTTGCATCGTTGAAACTCGTTTGGCACCGGTACCGCGAGTGAACAAGCGTCAATCAGCCAAATCGAGCCATCGCGTTTTGCGAGCGTTGCACGCATGTAAACTCGGTCGCCGAGTGTCAAAAACCTTGACTTTGTGCAAATCCATCGTTTTGCATCGTTAAAACACGTTTGGCACCGATGCCGCGAGCGAAAATGCGTCAAACAGCCAAATCGAGCCATCGCGTTTTGCGAGCGTTGAACGCAAGTAAACTCGTTCGCTGAGTGTAAAAAACTTTCATTTTGTGCAAATCCATCGTTTTGCATTGTTGAAACTCGTTTGGCACCGATGCCGCGAGTGAAAAAGCGTCAATCAGCCAAATCGAGACATCGCGTTTTGCGAGTGTTGCACGCATGTAAACTCGGTCGCCGAGTGTCAAAAACCTTGACTTTGTGCAAATCCATCGTTTTACATCGTTGACACTCGTTTGGCACCGATGCCGCGAGTGAAAAAGCGTCAAACAGCCGAATCGAGCCATCGCGTTTTGCGAGCGTTGAACGCATGTAAACACGGTCGCCGAGTGTTAAAAACTTATTTTGTGCAAATGCATCGTTTTACATCGTTGAAACTCGTTTGGCACCGATGCCGAGAGCGAAAATGCGTCAAACAGCCGAATTGAGAAATCGCGTTTTGCGAGTGTTGCACGCATATAAACTCGGTCGCCGAGTGTCAAAAACTTTTATTTTGTGCAAATGCATCGTTTTGCATCGTTAACACTCGTTTGGCACCGATGCCGCGAGTGAAAAAGCGTCAAACAGCCAAACCGAGCCATCGCGTTTTGCGAGTGTTGCACGCATGTAAACTCGGTCGCCGAGTGTCAAAAACATTGATTATGTGCAAATCCATCGTTTTGCATCGTTAACACTCGTTTGGCACCGATGCCGCAAGCGAAAATGCGTCAAACAGCCAAATCGAGCCATCGCGTTTTGCGAGCGTTGAACGCAAGTAAACTCGGTCGCTGAGTGTAAAAAACTTTCATTTTGTTCAAATTCATCGTTTTGCATCGTTGAAACTCGTTTGGCACCGATGCCGCGAGTGAAAAAGCGTCAAACAGCCGAATCGAGCCATCGCGTTTTGCGAGCGTTGAACGCATGTAAACACGGTCGCCGAGTGTCAAACACTTTTATTTAGTGCAAATGCATCGTTTTGCATCGTTGAAACTCGTTTGGCACCGATGCCGCGAGCGAAAATGCGTCAAACAGCCGAATTGAGAAATCGCGTTTTGCGAGTGTTGCACGCATATAAACTCGGTCGCCGAGTGTCAAAAACTTTTATTTTGTGCAAATGCATCGTTTTGCATCGTTAACACTCGTTTGGCACCGATGCCGCAAGTGAAAAAGCGTCAAACAGCCAAACCGAGCCATCGCGTTTTGCGAGCGTTGCACGCATGTAAACTCGGTCGCCGAGTGTCAAAAACCTTGACTTTGTGCAAATCCATCGTTTTGCATCGTTGAAACTCGTTTGGCACCGATGACGCGAGCGAAAATGCGTCAAACAGCCAAATCGAGACATCGCGTTTTGCGAGTGTTGCACGCATGTAAACTCGGTCGCCGAGTGTCAGAAACTTTTATTTTGGGCAAATGCATCTTTTTGCATCGTTGAAACTCGTTTGGCATCGATGCCGCGAGTGAAAAAGCGTCAAACAGCCGAATCGAGCCATCGCGTTTTGCGAGCGTTGAACGCATGTAAACACGATCACCGAGTGTAAAAAACTTTTTTTTTGTGCAAATGCATCGTTTTACATCGTTGAAACTCGTTTGGCACCGATGCCGAGAGCGAAAATGCGTCAAACAGCCGAATTGAGAAATCGCGTTTTGCGAGTGTTGCACGCATATAAACTCGGTCGCCGAGTGTCAAAAACTTTTATTTTGTGCAAATGCATCGTTTTGCATCGTTAACACTCGTTTGGCACCGATGCCGCGAGTGAAAAAGCGTCAAACAGCCAAACCGAGCCATCGCGTTTTGCGAGCGTTGCACGCATGTAAACTCGGTCGCCGAGTGTCAAAAACATTGATTATGTGCAAATCCATCGTTTTGCATCGTTAAAACACGTTAGGCACCGATGCCGCGAGCGAAAATGCGTCAAACAGCCAAATCGAGCCATCGCGTTTTGCGAGCGTTGAACGCAAGTAAACTCGGTCGCTGAGTGTAAAAAACTTTTATTATGTGCAAATTCATTGTTTTGCATTGTTAAAATTCGTTTGGCACTGATGCCGCAAGCGAAAAAGCGTCATTCAGCCAAATCGAGAAATCGCGTTTTGCGAGCGCTGTACGCATGTAAGCTCGGTCGCGAAGTGTCAAAAACCTTGATTTTGTGCAAATCCATCGTTTTGCATCGTTAACACTCGTTTGGCACCGATACCGCGAGCGAAAATGCGTCATACAGCCAAATCGAGCCATCGCGTTTTGCGAGCGTTGAACGCATGTAAACACGGTCGCCGAGTGTCAAAAACTTTTATTTTGTGCAAATGCATCGTTTTACATCGTTGAAACTCGTTTGGCACCGATGCCGAGAGCGAAAATGCGTCAAACAGCCGAATTGAGAAATCGCGTTTTGCGAGTGTTGCACGCATATAAACTCGGTCGCCGAGTGTCAAAAACTTTTATTTTGTGCAAATGCATCGTTTTGCATCGTTAACACTCGTTTGGCACCGATGCCGCGAGTGAAAAAGCGTCAAACAGCCAAACCGAGTAATCGCGTTTTGCGAGCGTTGCACGCATGTAAACTCGGTCGGCGAGTGTCAAAAACATTGATTATGTGCAAATCCATCGTTTTGCATCGTTAAAACACGTTAGGCACCGATGCCGCGAGCGAAAATGCGTCAAACAGCCAAATCGAGCCATCGCGTTTTGCGAGCGTTGAACGCAAGTAAACTCGGTCGCCGAGTGTCAAAAACATTGATTATGTGCAAATCCATCGTTTTGCATCGTTAACACTCGTTTGGCACCGATGCCGCAAGCGAAAATGCGTCAAACAGCCAAATCGAGCCATCGCGTTTTGCGAGCGTTGAACGCAAGTAAACTCGGTCGCTGAGTGTAAAAAACTTTCATTTTGTTCAAATTCATCATTTTGCATCGTTGAAACTCGTTTGGCACCGATGCCGTGAGTGAAAAAGCGTCAAACAGCCGAATCGAGCCATCGCGTTTTGCGAGCGTTGAACGCATGTAAACACGGTCGCCGAGTGTCAAACACTTTTATTTAGTGCAAATGCATCGTTTTGCATCGTTGAAACTCGTTTGGCACCGATGCCGCGAGCGAAAATGCGTCAAACAGCCGAATTGAGAAATCGCGTTTTGCGAGTGTTGCACGCATATAAACTCGGTCGCCGAGTGTCAAAAACTTTTACTTTGTGCAAATGCATCGTTTTGCATCGTTAACACTCGTTTGGCACCGATGCCGCAAGTGAAAAAGCGTCAAACAGCCAAACCGAGCCATCGCGTTTTGCGAGCGTTGCACGCATGTAAACTCGGTCGCCGAGTGTCAAAAACCTTGACTTTGTACAAATCCATCGTTTTGCATCGTTGAAACTCGTTTGGCACCGATGCCGCAAGCGAAAATGCGTCAAACAGCCAAATCGAGACATCGCGTTTTGCGAGTGTTGCACGCATGTAAACTCGGTCGCCGAGTGTCAGAAACTTTTATTTTGGGCAAATGCATCTTTTTGCATCGTTGAAACTCGTTTGGCACCGATGCCGCGAGTGAAAAAACGTCAAACAGCCGAATCGAGCCATCGCGTTTTGCGAGCGTTGAACGCATGTAAACACGATCACCGAGTGTAAAAAACTTTTATTATGTGCAAATGCATCGTTTTACATCGTTGAAACTCGTTTGGCACCGATGCCGAGAGCGAAAATTTGTCAAACAGCCGAATTGAGAAATCGCGTTTTGCGAGTGTTGCACGCATATAAACTCGGTCGCCGAGTGTCAAAAACTTTTATTTTGTGCAAATGCATCGTTTTGCATCGTTAACACTCGTTTGGCACCGATGCCGCGAGTGAAAAAGCGTCAAACAGCCAAACCGAGCCATCGCGTTTTGCGAGCGTTGCACGCATGTAAACTCGGTCGCCGAGTGTCAAAAACATTGATTATGTGCAAATCCATCGTTTTGCATCGTTAAAACACGTTAGGCACCGATGCCGCGAGCGAAAATGCGTCAAACAGCCAAATCGAGCCGTCGCGTTTTGCGAGCGTTGAACGCAAGTAAACTCGGTCGCTGAGTGTAAAAAACTTTCATTTTGTTCAAATTCATCGTTTTGCATCGTTGAAACTCGTTTGGCACCGATGCCGCGAGTGAAAAAGCGTCAAACAGCCGAATCGAGCCATCGCGTTTTGCGAGCGTTGAACGCATGTAAACACGGTCGCCGAGTGTCAAACACTTTTATTTAGTGCAAATGCATCGTTTTGCATCGTTGAAACTCGTTTGGCACCGATGCCGCGAGCGAAAATGCGTCAAACAGCCGAATTGAGAAATCGCGTTTTGCGAGTGTTGCACGCATATAAACTCGGTCGCCGAGTGTCAAAAACTTTTATTTTGTGCAAATGCATCGTTTTGCATCGTTAACACTCGTTTGGCACCGATGCCGCAAGTGAAAAAGCGTCAAACAGCCAAACCGAGCCATCGCGTTTTGCGAGCGTTGCACGCATGTAAACTCGGTCGCCGAGTGTCAAAAACCTTGACTTTGTGCAAATCCATCGTTTTGCATCGTTGAAACTCGTTTGGCACCGATGACGCGAGCGAAAATGCGTCAAACAGCCAAATCGAGACATCGCGTTTTGCGAGTGTTGCACGCATGTAAACTCGGTCGCCGAGTGTCAGAAACTTTTATTTTGGGCAAATGCATCTTTTTGCATCGTTGAAACTCGTTTGGCATCGATGCCGCGAGTGAAAAAGCGTCAAACAGCCGAATCGAGCCATCGCGTTTTGCGAGCGTTGAACGCATGTAAACACGATCACCGAGTGTAAAAAACTTTTTTTTTGTGCAAATGCATCGTTTTACATCGTTGAAACTCGTTTGGCACCGATGCCGAGAGCGAAAATGCGTCAAACAGCCGAATTGAGAAATCGCGTTTTGCGAGTGTTGCACGCATATAAACTCGGTCGCCGAGTGTCAAAAACTTTTATTTTGTGCAAATGCATCGTTTTGCATCGTTAACACTCGTTTGGCACCGATGCCGCGAGTGAAAAAGCGTCAAACAGCCAAACCGAGTAATCGCGTTTTGCGAGCGTTGCACGCATGTAAACTCGGTCGGCGAGTGTCAAAAACATTGATTATGTGCAAATCCATCGTTTTGCATCGTTAAAACACGTTAGGCACCGATGCCGCAAGCGAAAATGCGTCAAACAGCCAAATCGAGCCATCGCGTTTTGCGAGCGTTGAACGCAAGTAAACTCGGTCGCCGAGTGTCAAAAACATTGATTATGTGCAAATTCATCGTTTTGCATCGTTAACACTCGTTTGGCACCGATGCCGCAAGCGAAAATGCGTCAAACAGCCAAATCGAGCCATCGCGTTTTGCGAGCGTTGAACGCAAGTAAACTCGGTCGCTGAGTGTAAAAAACTTTCATTTTGTTCAAATTCATCATTTTGCATCGTTGAAACTCGTTTGGCACCGATGCCGTGAGTGAAAAAGCGTCAAACAGCCGAATCGAGCCATCGCGTTTTGCGAGCGTTGAACGCATGTAAACACGGTCGCCGAGTGTCAAACACTTTTATTTAGTGCAAATGCATCGTTTTGCATCGTTGAAACTCGTTTGGCACCGATGCCGCGAGCGAAAATGCGTCAAACAGCCGAATTGAGAAATCGCGTTTTGCGAGTGTTGCACGCATATAAACTCGGTCGCCGAGTGTCAAAAACTTTTACTTTGTGCAAATGCATCGTTTTGCATCGTTAACACTCGTTTGGCACCGATGCCGCAAGTGAAAAAGCGTCAAACAGCCAAACCGAGCCATCGCGTTTTGCGAGCGTTGCACGCATGTAAACTCGGTCGCCGAGTGTCAAAAACCTTGACTTTGTACAAATCCATCGTTTTGCATCGTTGAAACTCGTTTGGCACCGATGCCGCAAGCGAAAATGCGTCAAACAGCCAAATCGAGACATCGCGTTTTGCGAGTGTTGCACGCATGTAAACTCGGTCGCCGAGTGTCAGAAACTTTTATTTTGGGCAAATGCATCTTTTTGCATCGTTGAAACTCGTTTGGCACCGATGCCGCGAGTGAAAAAACGTCAAACAGCCGAATCGAGCCATCGCGTTTTGCGAGCGTTGAACGCATGTAAACACGATCACCGAGTGTAAAAAACTTTTATTATGTGCAAATGCATCGTTTTACATCGTTGAAACTCGTTTGGCACCGATGCCGAGAGCGAAAATTTGTCAAACAGCCAAATCGAGACATCGCGTTTTGCGAGTGTTGCACGCATGTAAACTCGGTCGCCGAGTGTCAAAAATTTATATTTTGGGCAAATGCATCTTTTTGCATCGTTGAAACTCGTTTGGCACCGATGCCGCGAGTGAAAAAGCGTCAAACAGCCGAATCGAGCCATCGCGTTTTGCGAGCGTTGAACGCATGTAAACACGATCGCCGAGTGTAAAAAACTTTTATTATGTGCAAATTCATCGTTTTGCATTGTTGAAATTCGTTTGGCACTGATGCCGCAAGCGAAAAAGCGTCATTCAGCCAAATCGAGAAATCGCGTTTTGCGAGCGCTGCACGCATGTAAACTCGGTCGCCGAGTGTCAAAAACCTTGATTTTGTGCAAATCCATCGTTTTGCATCGTTAACACTCGTTTGGCACCGATGCCGCGAGTGAAAAAGCGTCAATCAGCCAAATCGAGCCATCGCATTTTGCGAGCGTTGCGCGCATGTATACTCGTTCGCCAAGTGTCAAGAGCCTTAATTTTGTGCAAATCCATTGTTTTGCATCATTAACACTCGTTTGGCACCGATGCCGCGAGTGAAAAAGCGTCAAACATCCAAACCGAGCCATCGCGTTTTGCGAGCGTTGCACGCATGTAAACTCGGTCTCCGAGTGTCAAAAACCTTCATTTTGTACAAATGCATCGTTTTGCATCGTTGAAACTCATTTGGCACCGATGCCGCGAGTGAAAAAGCGTCAATCAGCCAAATCGAGCCATCGCGTTTTGCGAGCGTTGCGCGCATGTACATTCGGTCGCCGAGTGTCAAAAACCTTGATTTTGTGCAAATCCATCGTTTTGCATCGTTAACACTCGTTTGGCACCGATGCCGCGAGCAAAAAACCGTCAATCAGCAAAATCGAGAAATCACGTTTTGCGAGCGCTGCACGCATGTAAACTCGGTCGCCGAGTGTCAAAACCTTTTATTTTGTGCAAATGCATCGTTTTGCATCGTTGAAACTCGTTTGGCACCGATGCCGCGAGTGAAAAAGCGTCAAACAGCTGAATCGAGCCATCGCGTTTTGCGAGCGTTGAACGCATGTAAACACGGTCGCCGAGTGTCAAACTCTTTTATTTATTGCAAATGCATCGTTTTGCATTGTTGAAATTCGTTTGGCACTGATGCCGCAAGCGAAAAAGCGTCATTCAGCCAAATCGAGAAATCGCGTTTTGCGAGCGCTGCACGCATGTAAACTCGGTCGCCGAGTGTCAAAAACCTTGATTTTGTGCAAATCCATCGTTTTGCATCGTTAACACTCGTTTGGCACCGATGCCGCGAGTGAAAAAGCGTCAATCAGCCAAATCGAGCCACCGCATTTTGCGAGCGTTGCGCGCATGTATACTCGTTCGCCAAGTGTCAAGAGCCTTAATTTTGTGCAAATCCATTGTTTTGCATCATTAACACTCGTTTGGCACCGATGCCGCGAGTGAAAAAGCGTCAAACAGCCAAACCGAGCCATCGCGTTTTGCGAGCGTTGCACGCATGTAAACTCGGTCTCCGAGTGTCAAAAACCTTCATTTTGTACAAATGCATCGTTTTGCATCGTTGAAACTCATTTGGCACCGATGCCGCGAGTGAAAAAGCGTCAATCAGCCAAATCGAGCCATCGCGTTTTGTTAGCGTTGCGCGCATGTACATTCGGTCGCCGAGTGTCAAAAACCTTGATTTTGTGCAAATCCATCGTTTTGCATCGTTAACACTCGTTTGGCACCGATGCCGCGAGCAAAAAACCGTCAATCAGCAAAATCGAGAAATCACGTTTTTGCGAGCGCTGCACGCATGTAAACTCGGTCGCCGAGTGTCAAAACCTTTTATTTTGTGCAAATGCATCGTTTTGCATCGTTGAAACTCGTTTGGCACCGATGCCGCGAGTGAAAAAGCGTCAAACAGCTGAATCGAGCCATCGCGTTTTGCGAGCGTTGAACGCAAGTAAACACGGCCGCCGAGTGTCAAAAACTTTTATTTTGTGCAAATGCATCGTTTTGCATCGTTGAAACTCGTTTGGCACCGATGCCGCGAGCGAGAATGCGTCAAACAGCCAAATCGAGACATCGCGTTTTGCGAGTGTTGCACGCATGTAAACTCGGTCGCCGAGCGTGAGAAACTTTTATTTTGTGCAAATGCATCTTTTTGCATCGTTGAAACTCGTTTGGCACCGGTACCGCGAGTGAACAAGCGTCAATCAGCCAAATCGAGACATCGCGTTTTGCAAGCGTTGCGCGCATGTACACTCGTGCGCCGAGTGTCAAAAACATTGATTATGTGCAAATCCATCGTTTTGCATCGTTAACACTCGTTTGGCACCGATGCCGCAAGCGAAAATGCGTCAAACAGCCAAATCGAGCCATCGCGTTTTGCGAGCGTTGAACGCATGTAAACTCGGTCGCCGAGCGTGAGAAACTTTTATTTTGTGCAAATGCATCTTTTTGCATCGTTGAAACTCGTTTGGCACCGGTACCGCGAGTGAACAAGCGTCAATCAGCCAAATCGAGCCATCGCGTTTTGCGAGCGTTGCACGCATGTAAACTCGGTCGCCGAGTGTCAAAAACCTTGACTTTGTGCAAATCCATCGTTTTGCATCGTTAAAACACGTTTGGCACCGATGCCGCGAGCGAAAATGCGTCAAACAGCCAAATCGAGCCATCGCGTTTTGCGAGCGTTGAACGCAAGTAAACTCGTTCGCTGAGTGTAAAAAACTTTCATTTTGTGCAAATCCATCGTTTTGCATTGTTGAAACTCGTTTGGCACCGATGCCGCGAGTGAAAAAGCGTCAATCAGCCAAATCGAGACATCGCGTTTTGCGAGTGTTGCACGCATGTAAACTCGGTCGCCGAGTGTCAAAAACCTTGACTTTGTGCAAATCCATCGTTTTACATCGTTGACACTCGTTTGGCACCGATGCCGCGAGTGAAAAAGCGTCAAACAGCCGAATCGAGCCATCGCGTTTTGCGAGCGTTGAACGCATGTAAACACGGTCGCCGAGTGTTAAAAACTTATTTTGTGCAAATGCATCGTTTTACATCGTTGAAACTCGTTTGGCACCGATGCCGAGAGCGAAAATGCGTCAAACAGCCGAATTGAGAAATCGCGTTTTGCGAGTGTTGCACGCATATAAACTCGGTCGCCGAGTGTCAAAAACTTTTATTTTGTGCAAATGCATCGTTTTGCATCGTTAACACTCGTTTGGCACCGATGCCGCGAGTGAAAAAGCGTCAAACAGCCAAACCGAGCCATCGCGTTTTGCGAGTGTTGCACGCATGTAAACTCGGTCGCCGAGTGTCAAAAACATTGATTATGTGCAAATCCATCGTTTTGCATCGTTAACACTCGTTTGGCACCGATGCCGCAAGCGAAAATGCGTCAAACAGCCAAATCGAGCCATCGCGTTTTGCGAGCGTTGAACGCAAGTAAACTCGGTCGCTGAGTGTAAAAAACTTTCATTTTGTTCAAATTCATCGTTTTGCATCGTTGAAACTCGTTTGGCACCGATGCCGCGAGTGAAAAAGCGTCAAACAGCCGAATCGAGCCATCGCGTTTTGCGAGCGTTGAACGCATGTAAACACGGTCGCCGAGTGTCAAACACTTTTATTTAGTGCAAATGCATCGTTTTGCATCGTTGAAACTCGTTTGGCACCGATGCCGCGAGCGAAAATGCGTCAAACAGCCGAATTGAGAAATCGCGTTTTGCGAGTGTTGCACGCATATAAACTCGGTCGCCGAGTGTCAAAAACTTTTATTTTGTGCAAATGCATCGTTTTGCATCGTTAACACTCGTTTGGCACCGATGCCGCAAGTGAAAAAGCGTCAAACAGCCAAACCGAGCCATCGCGTTTTGCGAGCGTTGCACGCATGTAAACTCGGTCGCCGAGTGTCAAAAACCTTGACTTTGTGCAAATCCATCGTTTTGCATCGTTGAAACTCGTTTGGCACCGATGACGCGAGCGAAAATGCGTCAAACAGCCAAATCGAGACATCGCGTTTTGCGAGTGTTGCACGCATGTAAACTCGGTCGCCGAGTGTCAGAAACTTTTATTTTGGGCAAATGCATCTTTTTGCATCGTTGAAACTCGTTTGGCATCGATGCCGCGAGTGAAAAAGCGTCAAACAGCCGAATCGAGCCATCGCGTTTTGCGAGCGTTGAACGCATGTAAACACGATCACCGAGTGTAAAAAACTTTTTTTTTGTGCAAATGCATCATTTTACATCGTTGAAACTCGTTTGGCACCGATGCCGAGAGCGAAAATGCGTCAAACAGCCGAATTGAGAAATCGCGTTTTGCGAGTGTTGCACGCATATAAACTCGGTCGCCGAGTGTCAAAAACTTTTATTTTGTGCAAATGCATCGTTTTGCATCGTTAACACTCGTTTGGCACCGATGCCGCGAGTGAAAAAGCGTCAAACAGCCAAACCGAGCCATCGCGTTTTGCGAGCGTTGCACGCATGTAAACTCGGTCGCCGAGTGTCAAAAACATTGATTATGTGCAAATCCATCGTTTTGCATCGTTAAAACACGTTAGGCACCGATGCCGCGAGCGAAAATGCGTCAAACAGCCAAATCGAGCCATCGCGTTTTGCGAGCGTTGAACGCAAGTAAACTCGGTCGCTGAGTGTAAAAAACTTTTATTATGTGCAAATTCATTGTTTTGCATTGTTAAAATTCGTTTGGCACTGATGCCGCAAGCGAAAAAGCGTCATTCAGCCAAATCGAGAAATCGCGTTTTGCGAGCGCTGTACGCATGTAAGCTCGGTCGCGAAGTGTCAAAAACCTTGATTTTGTGCAAATCCATCGTTTTGCATCGTTAACACTCGTTTGGCACCGATACCGCGAGCGAAAATGCGTCATACAGCCAAATCGAGCCATCGCGTTTTGCGAGCGTTGAACGCATGTAAACACGGTCGCCGAGTGTCAAAAACTTTTATTTTGTGCAAATGCATCGTTTTACATCGTTGAAACTCGTTTGGCACCGATGCCGAGAGCGAAAATGCGTCAAACAGCCGAATTGAGAAATCGCGTTTTGCGAGTGTTGCACGCATATAAACTCGGTCGCCGAGTGTCAAAAACTTTTATTTTGTGCAAATGCATCGTTTTGCATCGTTAACACTCGTTTGGCACCGATGCCGCGAGTGAAAAAGCGTCAAACAGCCAAACCGAGCCATCGCGTTTTGCGAGCGTTGCACGCATGTAAACTCGGTCGCCGAGTGTCAAAAACCTTGACTTTGTGCAAATCCATCGTTTTGCATCGTTGAAACTCGTTTGGCACCGATGACGCGAGCGAAAATGCGTCAAACAGCCAAATCGAGACATCGCGTTTTGCGAGTGTTGCACGCATGTAAACTCGGTCGCCGAGTGTCAGAAACTTTTATTTTGGGCAAATGCATCTTTTTGCATCGTTGAAACTCGTTTGCATCGATGCCGCGAGTGAAAAAGCGTCAAACAGCCGAATCGAGCCATCGCGTTTTGCGAGCGTTGAACGCATGTAAACACGATCACCGAGTGTAAAAAACTTTTTTTTTGTGCAAATGCATCGTTTTACATCGTTGAAACTCGTTTGGCACCGATGCCGAGAGCGAAAATGCGTCAAACAGCCGAATTGAGAAATCGCGTTTTGCGAGTGTTGCACGCATATAAACTCGGTCGCCGAGTGTCAAAAACTTTTATTTTGTGCAAATGCATCGTTTTGCATCGTTAACACTCGTTTGGCACCGATGCCGCGAGTGAAAAAGCGTCAAACAGCCAAACCGAGCCATCGCGTTTTGCGAGCGTTGCACGCATGTAAACTCGGTCGCCGAGTGTCAAAAACATTGATTATGTGCAAATCCATCGTTTTGCATCGTTAAAACACGTTAGGCACCGATGCCGCGAGCGAAAATGCGTCAAACAACCAAATCGAGCCATCGCGTTTTGCGAGCGTTGAACGCAAGTAAACTCGGTCGCTGAGTGTAAAAAACTTTTATTATGTGCAAATTCATTGTTTTGCATTGTTAAAATTCGTTTGGCACTGATGCCGCAAGCGAAAAAGCGTCATTCAGCCAAATCGAGAAATCGCGTTTTGCGAGCGCTGTACGCATGTAAGCTCGGTCGCGAAGTGTCAAAAACCTTGATTTTGTGCAAATCCATCGTTTTGCATCGTTAACACTCGTTTGGCACCGATACCGCGAGCGAAAATGCGTCATACAGCCAAATCGAGCCATCGCGTTTTGCGAGCGTTGAACGCATGTAAACACGGTCGCCGAGTGTCAAAAACTTTTATTTTGTGCAAATGCATCGTTTTACATCGTTGAAACTCGTTTGGCACCGATGCCGAGAGCGAAAATGCGTCAAACAGCCGAATTGAGAAATCGCGTTTTGCGAGTGTTGCACGCATATAAACTCGGTCGCCGAGTGTCAAAAACTTTTATTTTGTGCAAATGCATCGTTTTGCATCGTTAACACTCGTTTGGCACCGATGCCGCGAGTGAAAAAGCGTCAAACAGCCAAACCGAGTAATCGCGTTTTGCGAGCGTTGCACGCATGTAAACTCGGTCGGCGAGTGTCAAAAACATTGATTATGTGCAAATCCATCGTTTTGCATCGTTAAAACACGTTAGGCACCGATGCCGCGAGCGAAAATGCGTCAAACAGCCAAATCGAGCCATCGCGTTTTGCGAGCGTTGAACGCAAGTAAACTCGGTCGCCGAGTGTCAAAAACATTGATTATGTGCAAATCCATCGTTTTGCATCGTTAACACTCGTTTGGCACCGATGCCGCAAGCGAAAATGCGTCAAACAGCCAAATCGAGCCATCGCGTTTTGCGAGCGTTGAACGCAAGTAAACTCGGTCGCTGAGTGTAAAAAACTTTCATTTTGTTCAAATTCATCGTTTTGCATCGTTGAAACTCGTTTGGCACCGATGCCGCGAGTGAAAAAGCGTCAAACAGCCGAATCGAGCCATCGCGTTTTGCGAGCGTTGAACGCATGTAAACACGGTCGCCGAGTGTCAAACACTTTTATTTAGTGCAAATGCATCGTTTTGCATCGTTGAAACTCGTTTGGCACCGATGCCGCTAGCGAAAATGCGTCAAACAGCCGAATTGAGAAATCGCGTTTTGCGAGTGTTGCACGCATATAAACTCGGTCGCCGAGTGTCAAAAACTTTTACTTTGTGCAAATGCATCGTTTTGCATCGTTAACACTCGTTTGGCACCGATGCCGCAAGTGAAAAAGCGTCAAACAGCCAAACCGAGCCATCGCGTTTTGCGAGCGTTGCACGCATGTAAACTCGGTCGCCGAGTGTCAAAAACCTTGACTTTGTACAAATCCATCGTTTTGCATCGTTGAAACTCGTTTGGCACCGATGCCGCAAGCGAAAATGCGTCAAACAGCCAAATCGAGACATCGCGTTTTGCGAGTGTTGCACGCATGTAAACTCGGTCGCCGAGTGTCAGAAACTTTTATTTTGGGCAAATGCATCTTTTTGCATCGTTGAAACTCGTTTGGCACCGATGCCGCGAGTGAAAAAACGTCAAACAGCCGAATCGAGCCATCGCGTTTTGCGAGCGTTGAACGCATATAAACACGATCACCGAGTGTAAAAAACTTTTATTATGTGCAAATGCATCGTTTTACATCGTTGAAACTCGTTTGGCACCGATGCCGAGAGCGAAAATGCGTCAAACAGCCGAATTGAGAAATCGCGTTTTGCGAGTGTTGCACGCATATAAACTCGGTCGCCGAGTGTCAAAAACTTTTATTTTGTGCAAATGCATCGTTTTGCATCGTTAACACTCGTTTGGCACCGATGCCGCGAGTGAAAAAGCGTCAAACAGCCAAACCGAGCCATCGCGTTTTGCGAGCGTTGCACGCATGTAAACTCGGTCGCCGAGTGTCAAAAACATTGATTATGTGCAAATCCATCGTTTTGCATCGTTAAAACACGTTAGGCACCGATGCCGCGAGCGAAAATGCGTCAAACAGCCAAATCGAGCCGTCGCGTTTTGCGAGCGTTGAACGCAAGTAAACTCGGTCGCTGAGTGTAAAAAACTTTTATTATGTGCAAATTCATTGTTTTGCATTGTTAAAATTCGTTTGGCACTGATGCCGCAAGCGAAAAAGCGTCATTCAGCCAAATCGAGAAATCGCGTTTTGCGAGCGCTGTACGCATGTAAGCTCGGTCGCGAAGTGTCAAAAACCTTGATTTTGTGCAAATCCATCGTTTTGCATCGTTAACACTCGTTTGGCACCGATACCGCGAGCGAAAATGCGTCATACAGCCAAATCGAGCCATCGCGTTTTGCGAGCGTTGAACGCATGTGCACTCGGTCGCCGAGTGTCAAAAACCTTAATTTTGTGCAAATCCATCGTTTTGCATCGGTAACACTCGTTTGGCACCGATGCCGCGAGCGAAAAACCGTCAATAAGCCAAATCGAGAAATCGCGTTTTGCGAGCGTTGAACGCAAGTAAACTCGGTCGCTGAGTGTAAAAAACTTTCATTTTGTGCAAATCCATCCTTTTGCATCGTTGAAACTCGTTTGGCACCGATGCCGCGAGTGAAAAAGCGTCAATCAGCCAAATCGAGAAATCGCGTTTTGCGAGTGTTGCACGCATGTAAACTCGGTCTCCGAGTGTCAAAAACCTTTATTTTGTGCAAATGCATCGTTTTGCATCGTTGAAACTCGTTTGGCACCGATGCCGCGAGCGAAAATGCGTCAAACAGCCAAATCGAGACATCGCGTTTTGCGAGTGTTGCACGCATGTAAACTCGGTCGCCGAGTGTCAAAAATTTATATTTTGGGCAAATGCATCTTTTTGCATCGTTGAAACTCGTTTGGCACCGATGCCGCGAGTGAAAAAGCGTCAAACAGCCGAATCGAGCCATCGCGTTTTGCGAGCGTTGAACGCATGTAAACACGATCGCCGAGTGTAAAAAACTTTTATTATGTGCAAATTCATCGTTTTGCATTGTTGAAATTCGTTTGGCACTGATGCCGCAAGCGAAAAAGCGTCATTCAGCCAAATCGAGAAATCGCGTTTTGCGAGCGCTGCACGCATGTAAACTCGGTCGCCGAGTGTCAAAAACCTTGATTTTGTGCAAATCCATCGTTTTGCATCGTTAACACTCGTTTGGCACCGATGCCGCGAGTGAAAAAGCGTCAATCAGCCAAATCGAGCCATCGCATTTTGCGAGCGTTGCGCGCATGTATACTCGTTCGCCAAGTGTCAAGAGCCTTAATTTTGTGCAAATCCATTGTTTTGCATCATTAACACTCGTTTGGCACCGATGCCGCGAGTGAAAAAGCGTCAAACAGCCAAACCGAGCCATCGCGTTTTGCGAGCGTTGCACGCATGTAAACTCGGTCTCCGAGTGTCAAAAACCTTCATTTTGTACAAATGCATCGTTTTGCATCGTTGAAACTCATTTGGCACCGATGCCGCGAGTGAAAAAGCGTCAATCAGCCAAATCGAGCCATCGCGTTTTGCGAGCGTTGCGCGCATGTACATTCGGTCGCCGAGTGTCAAAAACCTTGATTTTGTGCAAATCCATCGTTTTGCATCGTTAACACTCGTTTGGCACCGATGCCGCGAGCAAAAAACCGTCAATCAGCAAAATCGAGAAATCACGTTTTGCGAGCGCTGCACGCATGTAAACTCGGTCGCCGAGTGTCAAAACCTTTTATTTTGTGCAAATGCATCGTTTTGCATCGTTGAAACTCGTTTGGCACCGATGCCGCGAGTGAAAAAGCGTCAAACAGCTGAATCGAGCCATCGCGTTTTGCGAGCGTTGAACGCAAGTAAACACGGCCGCCGAGTGTCAAAAACTTTTATTTTGTGCAAATGCATCGTTTTGCATCGTTAACACTCGTTTGGCACCGATGCCGCGAGTGAAAAAGCGTCAAACAGCCAAACCGAGCCATCGCGTTTTGCGAGTGTTGCACGCATGTAAACTCGGTCGCCGAGTGTCAAAAACATTGATTATGTGCAAATCCATCGTTTTGCATCGTTAACACTCGTTTGGCACCGATGCCGCAAGCGAAAATGCGTCAAACAGCCAAATCGAGCCATCGCGTTTTGCGAGCGTTGAACGCAAGTAAACTCGGTCGCTGAGTATAAAAAACTTTCATTTTGTTCAAATTCATCGTTTTGCATCGTTGAAACTCGTTTGGCACCGATGCCGCGAGTGAAAAAGCGTCAAACAGCCGAATCGAGCCATCGCGTTTTGCGAGCGTTGAACGCATGTAAACACGGTCGCCGAGTGTCAAACACTTTTATTTATTGCAAATGCATCGTTTTGCATTGTTGAAATTCGTTTGGCACTGATGCCGCAAGCGAAAAAGCGTCATTCAGCCAAATCGAGAAATCGCGTTTTGCGAGCGCTGCACGCATGTAAACTCGGTCGCCGAGTGTCAAAAACCTTGATTTTGTGCAAATCCATCGTTTTGCATCGTTAACACTCGTTTGGCACCGATGCCGAGAGTGAAAAAGCGTCAATCAGCCAAATCGAGCCATCGCATTTTGCGAGCGTTGCGCGCATGTATACTCGTTCGCCAAGTGTCAAGAGCCTTAATTTTGTGCAAATCCATTGTTTTGCATCATTAACACTCGTTTGGCACCGATGCCGCGAGTGAAAAAGCGTCAAACAGCCAAACCGAGCCATCGCGTTTTGCGAGCGTTGCACGCATGTAAACTCGGTCTCCGAGTGTCAAAAACCTTCATTTTGTACAAATGCATCGTTTTGCATCGTTGAAACTCATTTGGCACCGATGCCGCGAGTGAAAAAGCGTCAATCAGCCAAATCGAGCCATCGCGTTTTGCGAGCGTTGCGCGCATGTACATTCGGTCGCCGAGTGTCAAAAACCTTGATTTTGTGCAAATCCATCGTTTTGCATCGTTAACACTCGTTTGGCACCGATGCCGCGAGCAAAAAACCGTCAATCAGCAAAATCGAGAAATCACGTTTTGCGAGCGCTGCACGCATGTAAACTCGGTCGCCGAGTGTCAAAACCTTTTATTTTGTGCAGATGCATCGTTTTGCATCGTTGAAACTCGTTTGGCACCGATGCCGCGAGTGAAAAAGCGTCAAACAGCTGAATCGAGCCATCGCGTTTTGCGAGCGTTGAACGCAAGTAAACACGGCCGCCGAGTGTCAAAAACTTTTATTTTGTGCAAATGCATCGTTTTGCATCGTTGAAACTCGTTTGGCACCGATGCCGCGAGCGAGAATGCGTCAAACAGCCAAATCGAGACATCGCGTTTTGCGAGTGTTGCACGCATGTAAACTCGGTCGCCGAGCGTGAGAAACTTTTATTTTGTGCAAATGCATCTTTTTGCATCGTTGAAACTCGTTTGGCACCGGTACCGCGAGTGAACAAGCGTCAATCAGCCAAATCGAGCCATCGCGTTTTGCAAGCGTTGCGCGCATGTACACTCGTGCGCCGAGTGTCAAAAACATTGATTATGTGCAAATCCATCGTTTTGCATCGTTAACACTCGTTTGGCACCGATGCCGCAAGCGAAAATGCGTCAAACAGCCAAATCGAGCCATCGCGTTTTGCGAGCGTTGAACGCAAGTAAACTCGTTCGCTGAGTGTAAAAAACTTTCATTTTGTGCAAATCCATCGTTTTGCATTGTTGAAACTCGTTTGGCACCGATGCCGCGAGTGAAAAAGCGTCAATCAGCCAAATCGAGACATCGCGTTTTGCGAGTGTTGCACGCATGTAAACTCGGTCGCCGAGTGTCAAAATCCTTGACTTTGTGCAAATCCATCGTTTTACATCGTTGACACTCGTTTGGCACCGATGCCGCGAGTGAAAAAGCGTCAAACAGCCGAATCGAGCCATCGCGTTTTGCGAGCGTTGAACGCATGTAAACACGGTCGCCGAGTGTTAAAAACTTTTATTTTGTGCAAATGCATCGTTTTACATCGTTGAAACTCGTTTGGCACCGATACCGAGAGCGAAAATGCGTCAAACAGCCGAATTGAGAAATCGCGTTTTGCGAGTGTTGCACGCATATAAACTCGGTCGCCGAGTGTCAAAAACTTTTATTTTGTGCAAATGCATCGTTTTGCATCGTTAACACTCGTTTGGCACCGATGCCGCGAGTGAAAAAGCGTCAAACAGCCAAACCGAGCCATCGCGTTTTGCGAGTGTTGCACGCATGTAAACTCGGTCGCCGAGTGTCAAAAACATTGATTATGTGCAAATCCATCGTTTTGCATCGTTAACACTCGTTTGGCACCGATGCCGCAAGCGAAAATGCGTCAAACAGCCAAATCGAGCCATCGCGTTTTGCGAGCGTTGAACGCAAGTAAACTCGGTCGCTGAGTATAAAAAACTTTCATTTTGTTCAAATTCATCGTTTTGCATCGTTGAAACTCGTTTGGCACCGATGCCGCGAGTGAAAAAGCGTCAAACAGCCGAATCGAGCCATCGCGTTTTGCGAGCGTTGAACGCATGTAAACACGGTCGCCGAGTGTCAAAAACTTTTATTTATTGCAAATGCATCGTTTTGCATCGTTGAAACTCGTTTGGCACCGATGCCGCGAGCGAAAATGCGTCAAACAGCCGAATTGAGAAATCGCGTTTTGCGAGTGTTGCACGCATATAAACTCGGTCGCCGAGTGTCAAAAACTTTTATTTTGTGCAAATGCATCGTTTTGCATCGTTAACACTCGTTTGGCACCGATGCCGCGAGCGAAAATGCGTTAAACAGCCAAATCGAGCCATCGCGTTTTGCGAGCGTTGCACGCATGTACACTCAGTCTCCGAGTGTCAAAAACCTTTATTTTGTGCAAATGCATCGTTTTGCATCGTTGAAACTCATTTGGCACCGATGCCGCGAGTGAAAAAGCGTCAATCAGCCAAATCGAGCCATCGCTTTTTGCGAGCGTTGCGCGCATGTGCACTCGGTCGCCGAGTGTCAAAAACCTTAATTTTGTGCAAATCCATCGTTTTGCATCGGTAACACTCGTTTGGCACCGATGCCGCGAGCGAAAAACCGTCAATAAGCCAAATCGAGAAATCGCGTTTTGCGAGCGTTGAACGCAAGTAAACTCGGTCGCTGAGTGTAAAAAACTTTCATTTTGTGCAAATCCATCCTTTTGCATCGTTGAAACTCGTTTGGCACCGATGCCGCGAGTGAAAAAGCGTCAATCAGCCAAATCGAGAAATCGCGTTTTGCGAGTGTTGCACGCATGTAAACTCGGTCTCCGAGTGTCAAAACCTGTATTTTGTGCAAATGCATCGTTTTGCATCGTTGAAACTCGTTTGGCACCGATGCCGCGAGCGAAAATGCGTCAAACAGCCAAATCGAGACATCGCGTTTTGCGAGTGTTGCACGCATGTAAACTCGGTCGCCGAGTGTCAAAAATTTATATTTTGGGCAAATGCATCTTTTTGCATCGTTGACACTCGTTTGGCACCGATGCCGCGAGTGAAAAAGCGTCAAACAGCCGAATCGAGCCATCGCGTTTTGCAAGCGTTGAACGCATGTAAACACGATCGCCGAGTGTAAAAACTTTTATTATGTGCAAATTCATCGTTTTGCATTGTTGAAATTCGTTTGGCACTGATGCCGCAAGCGAAAAAAGCGTCATTCAGCCAAATCGAGAAATCGCGTTTTGCGAGCGCTGCACGCATGTAAACTCGGTCGCCGAGTGTCAAAAACCTTGATTTTGTGCAAATCCATCGTTTTGCATCGTTAACACTCGTTGGCACCGATGCCGCGAGTGAAAAAGCGTCAATCAGCCAAATCGAGCCATCGCATTTTGCGAGCGTTGCGCGCATGTATACTCGTTCGCCAAGTGTCAAGAGCCTTAATTTTGTGCAAATCCATTGTTTTGCATCATTAACACTCGTTTGGAACCGATGCCGCGAGTGAAAAAGCGTCAAACAGCCAAACCGAGCCATCGCGTTTTGCGAGCGTTGCACGCATGTAAACTCGGTCTCCGAGTGTCAAAAACCTTCATTTTGTACAAATGCATCGTTTTGCATCGTTGAAACTCATTTGGCACCGATGCCGCGAGTGAAAAAGCGTCAATCAGCCAAATCGAGCCATCGCGTTTTGCGAGCGTTGCGCGCATGTACATTCGGTCGCCAAGTGTCAAAAACCTTGATTTTGTGCAAATCCATCGTTTTGCATCGTTAACACTCGTTTGGCACCGATGCCGCGAGCAAAAAACCGTCAATCAGCAAAATCGAGAAATCACGTTTTGCGAGCGCTGCACGCATGTAAACTCGGTCGCCGAGTGTCAAAACCTTTTATTTTGTGCAAATGCATCGTTTTGCATCGTTGAAACTCGTTTGGCACCGATGCCGCGAGTGAAAAAGCGTCAAACAGCTGAATCGAGCCATCGCGTTTTGCGAGCGTTGAACGCAAGTAAACACGGCCGCCGAGTGTCAAGAACTTTTATTTTGTGCAAATGCATCGTTTTGCATCGTTAACACTCGTTTGGCACCGATGCCGCGAGTGAAAAAGCGTCAAACAGCCAAACCGAGCCATCGCGTTTTGCGAGTGTTGCACGCATGTAAACTCGGTCGCCGAGTGTCAAAAACATTGATTATGTGCAAATCCATCGTTTTGCATCGTTAACACTCGTTTGGCACCGATGCCGCAAGCGAAAATGCGTCAAACAGCCAAATCGAGCCATCGCGTTTTGCAAGCGTTGCGCGCATGTACACTCGTGCGCCGAGTGTCAAAAACATTGATTATGTGCAAATCCATCGTTTTGCATCGTTAACACTCGTTTGGCACCGATGCCGCAAGCGAAAATGCGTCAAACAGCCAAATCGAGCCATCGCGTTTTGCGAGCGTTGAACGCAAGTAAACTCGGTCGCTGAGTGTAAAAAACATTCATTTTGTTCAAATTCATCGTTTTGCATCGTTGAAACTCGTTTGGCACCGATGCCGCGAGTGAAAAAGCGTCAAACAGCCGAATCGAGCCATCGCGTTTTGCGAGCGTTGCACGCATGTAAACTCGGTCGCCGAGTGTCAAAAACCTTGACTTTGTGCAAATCCATCGTTTTGCATCGTTAAAACACGTTTGGCACCGATGCCGCGAGCGAAAATGCGTCAAACAGCCAAATCGAGCCATCGCGTTTTGCGAGCGTTGAACGCAAGTAAACTCGTTCGCTGAGTGTAAAAAACTTTCATTTTGTGCAAATCCATCGTTTTGCATTGTTGAAACTCGTTTGGCACCGATGCCGCGATTGAAAAAGCGTCAATCAGCCAAATCGAGACATCGCGTTTTGCGAGTGTTGCACGCATGTAAACTCGGTCCCCGAGTGTCAAAATCCTTGACTTTGTGCAAATCCATCGTTTTACATCGTTGACACTCGTTTGGCACCGATGCCGCGAGTGAAAAAGCGTCAAACAGCCGAATCGAGCCATCGCGTTTTGCGAGCGTTGAACGCATGTAAACACGGTCGCCGAGTGTTAAAAACTTATTTTGTGCAAATGCATCGTTTTACATCGTTGAAACTCGTTTGGCACCGATGCCGAGAGCGAAAATGCGTCAAACAGCCGAATTGAGAAATCGCGTTTTGCGAGTGTTGCACGCATATAAACTCGGTCGCCGAGTGTCAAAAACTTTTATTTTGTGCAAATGCATCGTTTTGCATCGTTAACACTCGTTTGGCACCGATGCCGCGAGTGAAAAAGCGTCAAACAGCCAAACCGAGCCATCGCGTTTTGCGAGTGTTGCACGCATGTAAACTCGGTCGCCGAGTGTCAAAAACATTGATTATGTGCAAATCCATCGTTTTGCATCGTTAACACTCGTTTGGCACCGATGCCGCAAGCGAAAATGCGTCAAACAGCCAAATCGAGCCATCGCGTTTTGCGAGCGTTGAACGCAAGTAAACTCGGTCGCTGAGTGTAAAAAACTTTCATTTTGTTCAAATTCATCGTTTTGCATCGTTGAAACTCGTTTGGCACCGATGCCGCGAGTGAAAAAGCGTCAAACAGCCGAATCGAGCCATCGCGTTTTGCGAGCGTTGAACGCATGTAAACACGGTCGCCGAGTGTCAAACACTTTTATTTAGTGCAAATGCATCGTTTTGCATCGTTGAAACTCGTTTGGCACCGATGCCGCGAGCGAAAATGCGTCAAACAGCCGAATTGAGAAATCGCGTTTTGCGAGTGTTGCACGCATATAAACTCGGTCGCCGAGTGTCAAAAACTTTTATTTTGTGCAAATGCATCGTTTTGCATCGTTAACACTCGTTTGGCACCGATGCCGCAAGTGAAAAAGCGTCAAACAGCCAAACCGAGCCATCGCGTTTTGCGAGCGTTGCACGCATGTAAACTCGGTCGCCGAGTGTCAAAAACCTTGACTTTGTGCAAATCCATCGTTTTGCATCGTTGAAACTCGTTTGGCACCGATGACGCGAGCGAAAATGCGTCAAACAGCCAAATCGAGACATCGCGTTTTGCGAGTGTTGCACGCATGTAAACTCGGTCGCCGAGTGTCAGAAACTTTTATTTTGGGCAAATGCATCTTTTTGCATCGTTGAAACTCGTTTGGCATCGATGCCGCGAGTGAAAAAGCGTCAAACAGCCGAATCGAGCCATCGCGTTTTGCGAGCGTTGAACGCATGTAAACACGATCACCGAGTGTAAAAAACTTTTTTTTTGTGCAAATGCATCGTTTTACATCGTTGAAACTCGTTTGGCACCGATGCCGAGAGCGAAAATGCGTCAAACAGCCGAATTGAGAAATCGCGTTTTGCGAGTGTTGCACGCATATAAACTCGGTCGCCGAGTGTCAAAAACTTTTATTTTGTGCAAATGCATCGTTTTGCATCGTTAACACTCGTTTGGCACCGATGCCGCGAGTGAAAAAGCGTCAAACAGCCAAACCGAGCCATCGCGTTTTGCGAGCGTTGCACGCATGTAAACTCGGTCGCCGAGTGTCAAAAACATTGATTATGTGCAAATCCATCGTTTGCATCGTTAAAACACGTTAGGCACCGATGCCGCGAGCGAAAATGCGTCAAACAGCCAAATCGAGCCATCGCGTTTTGCGAGCGTTGAACGCAAGTAAACTCGGTCGCTGAGTGTAAAAAACTTTTATTATGTGCAAATTCATTGTTTTGCATTGTTAAAATTCGTTTGGCACTGATGCCGCAAGCGAAAAAGCGTCATTCAGCCAAATCGAGAAATCGCGTTTTGCGAGCGCTGTACGCATGTAAGCTCGGTCGCGAAGTGTCAAAAACCTTGATTTTGTGCAAATCCATCGTTTTGCATCGTTAACACTCGTTTGGCACCGATACCGCGAGCGAAAATGCGTCATACAGCCAAATCGAGCCATCGCGTTTTGCGAGCGTTGAACGCATGTAAACACGGTCGCCGAGTGTCAAAAACTTTTATTTTGTGCAAATGCATCGTTTTACATCGTTGAAACTCGTTTGGCACCGATGCCGAGAGCGAAAATGCGTCAAACAGCCGAATTGAGAAATCGCGTTTTGCGAGTGTTGCACGCATATAAACTCGGTCGCCGAGTGTCAAAAACTTTTATTTTGTGCAAATGCATCGTTTTGCATCGTTAACACTCGTTTGGCACCGATGCCGCGAGTGAAAAAGCGTCAAACAGCCAAACCGAGCCATCGCGTTTTGCGAGTGTTGCACGCATGTAAACTCGGTCGCCGAGTGTCAAAAACATTGATTATGTGCAAATTCATCGTTTTGCATCGTTAACACTCGTTTGGCACCGATGCCGCAAGCGAAAATGCGTCAAACAGCCAAATCGAGCCATCGCGTTTTGCGAGCGTTGAACGCAAGTAAACTCGGTCGCTGAGTGTAAAAAACTTTCATTTTGTTCAAATTCATCGTTTTGCATCGTTGAAACTCGTTTGGCACCGATGCCGCGAGTGAAAAAGCGTCAAACAGCCGAATCGAGCCATCGCGTTTTGCGAGCGTTGAACGCATGTAAACACGGTCGCCGAGTGTCAAACACTTTTATTTAGTGCAAATGCATCGTTTTGCATCGTTGAAACTCGTTTGGCACCGATGCCGCGAGCGAAAATGCGTCAAACAGCCGAATTGAGAAATCGCGTTTTGCGAGTGTTGCACGCATATAAACTCGGTCGCCGAGTGTCAAAAACTTTTATTTTGTGCAAATGCATCGTTTTGCATCGTTAACACTCGTTTGGCACCGATGCCGCAAGTGAAAAAGCGTCAAACAGCCAAACCGAGCCATCGCGTTTTGCGAGCGTTGCACGCATGTAAACTCGGTCGCCGAGTGTCAAAAACCTTGACTTTGTGCAAATCCATCGTTTTGCATCGTTGAAACTCGTTTGGCACCGATGACGCGAGCGAAAATGCGTCAAACAGCCAAATCGAGACATCGCGTTTTGCGAGTGTTGCACGCATGTAAACTCGGTCGCCGAGTGTCAGAAACTTTTATTTTGGGCAAATGCATCTTTTTGCATCGTTGAAACTCGTTTGGCATCGATGCCGCGAGTGAAAAAGCGTCAAACAGCCGAATCGAGCCATCGCGTTTTGCGAGCGTTGAACGCATGTAAACACGATCACCGAGTGTAAAAAACTTTTTTTTTGTGCAAATGCATCGTTTTACATCGTTGAAACTCGTTTGGCACCGATGCCGAGAGCGAAAATGCGTCAAACAGCCGAATTGAGAAATCGCGTTTTGCGAGTGTTGCACGCATATAAACTCGGTCGCCGAGTGTCAAAAACTTTTATTTTGTGCAAATGCATCGTTTTGCATCGTTAACACTCGTTTGGCACCGATGCCGCGAGTGAAAAAGCGTCAAACAGCCAAACCGAGCCATCGCGTTTTGCGAGCGTTGCACGCATGTAAACTCGGTCGCCGAGTGTCAAAAACCTTGACTTTGTGCAAATCCATCGTTTTGCATCGTTGAAACTCGTTTGGCACCGATGACGCGAGCGAAAATGCGTCAAACAGCCAAATCGAGACATCGCGTTTTGCGAGTGTTGCACGCATGTAAACTCGGTCGCCGAGTGTCAGAAACTTTTATTTTGGGCAAATGCATCTTTTTGCATCGTTGAAACTCGTTTGGCATCGATGCCGCGAGTGAAAAAGCGTCAAACAGCCGAATCGAGCCATCGCGTTTTGCGAGCGTTAAACGCATGTAAACACGATCACCGAGTGTAAAAAACTTTTTTTTTGTGCAAATGCATCGTTTTACATCGTTGAAACTCGTTTGGCACCGATGCCGAGAGCGAAAATGCGTCAAACAGCCGAATTGAGAAATCGCGTTTTGCGAGTGTTGCACGCATATAAACTCGGTCGCCGAGTGTCAAAAACTTTTATTTTGTGCAAATGCATCGTTTTGCATCGTTAACACTCGTTTGGCACCGATGCCGCGAGTGAAAAAGCGTCAAACAGCCAAACCGAGCCATCGCGTTTTGCGAGCGTTGCACGCATGTAAACTCGGTCGCCGAGTGTCAAAAACATTGATTATGTGCAAATCCATCGTTTTGCATCGTTAAAACACGTTAGGCACCGATGCCGCGAGCGAAAATGCGTCAAACAGCCAAATCGAGCCATCGCGTTTTGCGAGCGTTGAACGCAAGTAAACTCGGTCGCTGAGTGTAAAAAACTTTTATTATGTGCAAATTCATTGTTTTGCATTGTTAAAATTCGTTTGGCACTGATGCCGCAAGCGAAAAAGCGTCATTCAGCCAAATCGAGAAATCGCGTTTTGCGAGCGCTGTACGCATGTAAGCTCGGTCGCGAAGTGTCAAAAACCTTGATTTTGTGCAAATCCATCGTTTTGCATCGTTAACACTCGTTTGGCACCGATACCGCGAGCGAAAATGCGTCATACAGCCAAATCGAGCCATCGCGTTTTGCGAGCGTTGAACGCATGTAAACACGGTCGCCGAGTGTCAAAAACTTTTATTTTGTGCAAATGCATCGTTTTACATCGTTGAAACTCGTTTGGCACCGATGCCGAGAGCGAAAATGCGTCAAACAGCCGAATTGAGAAATCGCGTTTTGCGAGTGTTGCACGCATATAAACTCGGTCGCCGAGTGTCAAAAACTTTTATTTTGTGCAAATGCATCGTTTTGCATCGTTAACACTCGTTTGGCACCGATGCCGCGAGTGAAAAAGCGTCAAACAGCCAAACCGAGTAATCGCGTTTTGCGAGCGTTGCACGCATGTAAACTCGGTCGGCGAGTGTCAAAAACATTGATTATGTGCAAATCCATCGTTTTGCATCGTTAAAACACGTTAGGCACCGATGCCGCGAGCGAAAATGCGTCAAACAGCCAAATCGAGCCATCGCGTTTTGCGAGCGTTGAACGCAAGTAAACTCGGTCGCCGAGTGTCAAAAACATTGATTATGTGCAAATCCATCGTTTTGCATCGTTAACACTCGTTTGGCACCGATGCCGCAAGCGAAAATGCGTCAAACAGCCAAATCGAGCCATCGCGTTTTGCGAGCGTTGAACGCAAGTAAACTCGGTCGCTGAGTGTAAAAAACTTTCATTTTGTTCAAATTCATCATTTTGCATCGTTGAAACTCGTTTGGCACCGATGCCGTGAGTGAAAAAGCGTCAAACAGCCGAATCGAGCCATCGCGTTTTGCGAGCGTTGAACGCATGTAAACACGGTCGCCGAGTGTCAAACACTTTTATTTAGTGCAAATGCATCGTTTTGCATCGTTGAAACTCGTTTGGCACCGATGCCGCGAGCGAAAATGCGTCAAACAGCCGAATTGAGAAATCGCGTTTTGCGAGTGTTGCACGCATATAAACTCGGTCGCCGAGTGTCAAAAACTTTTACTTTGTGCAAATGCATCGTTTTGCATCGTTAACACTCGTTTGGCACCGATGCCGCAAGTGAAAAAGCGTCAAACAGCCAAACCGAGCCATCGCGTTTTGCGAGCGTTGCACGCATGTAAACTCGGTCGCCGAGTGTCAAAAACCTTGACTTTGTACAAATCCATCGTTTTGCATCGTTGAAACTCGTTTGGCACCGATGCCGCAAGCGAAAATGCGTCAAACAGCCAAATCGAGACATCGCGTTTTGCGAGTGTTGCACGCATGTAAACTCGGTCGCCGAGTGTCAGAAACTTTTATTTTGGGCAAATGCATCTTTTTGCATCGTTGAAACTCGTTTGGCACCGATGCCGCGAGTGAAAAAACGTCAAACAGCCGAATCGAGCCATCGCGTTTTGCGAGCGTTGAACGCATGTAAACACGATCACCGAGTGTAAAAAACTTTTATTATGTGCAAATGCATCGTTTTACATCGTTGAAACTCGTTTGGCACCGATGCCGAGAGCGAAAATTTGTCAAACAGCCGAATTGAGAAATCGCGTTTTGCGAGTGTTGC
>CAXITY010000242.1:0-26001 GCA_964034905.1 Itoplectis maculator
CGCATTTTCGCTCGCCGCATCGGTGCCAAGCGAGTTTCAACGATGCAAAACGATGCATTTGCACAAAATAAAAGTTTTTGTCACTCGGCGACCGAGTTTACATGCGTGCAGCACTCGCAAAACGCGATTTCTCGATTTGGCTGATTGACACTTTTTCGCTCGCGGCATTGGTGCCAAACGAATTTCAACGATGCAAAACAATGCATTTGAACAAAATAAAGGTTTTTGACACTCGGAGACCGAGTTTACATGCGTGCAACACTCGCAAAACGTGCTTTCTCGATTTGGCTGTTTGACGCATTTTCGCTCGCTGCATCGGTGCCAAACGAGTTTCAACGATGCAAAACGATGCATTTGCACAAAATAAAAGTTTTTGTCACCCGGCGACCGAGTTTACATACGTGCAGCACTCGCAAAACGCGATTTCTCGATTTGGCTGATTGACACTTTTTCGCTCGCGGCATTGGTGCCAAACGAATTTCAACGATGCAAAACGATGCATTTGAACAAAATAAAGGTTTTTGACACTCGGAGACCGAGTTTACATGCGTGCAACACTCGCAAAACGTGCTTTCTCGATTTGGCTGTTTGACGCATTTTCGCTCGCTGCATCGGTGCCAAACGAGTTTCAACGATGCAAAACGATGCATTTGCACAAAATAAAGGTTTTTGACACTCGGAGACCGAGTTTACATGCGTGCAACACTCGCAAAACGTGCTTTCTCGATTTGGCTGTTTGACGCATTTTCGCTCGCTGCATCGGTGCCAAACGAGTTTCAACGATGCAAAACGATGCATTTGCACAAAATAAAGGTTTTTGACACTCGGAGACCGAGTTTACATGCGTGCAACACTCGCAAAACGTGCTTTCTCGATTTGGCTGTTTGACGCATTTTCGCTCGCTGCATCGGTGCCAAACGAGTTTCAACGATGCAAAACGATGCATTTGCACAAAATAAAGGTTTTTGACACTCGAAGACCGAGTTTACATGCGTGCAACACTCGCAAAACGTGCTTTCTCGATTTGGCTGTTTGACGCATTTTCGCTCGCTGCATCGGTGCCAAACGAGTTTCAACGATGCAAAACGGTGCATTTGCACAAAATAAAGGTTTTTGACACTCGGAGACCGAGTTTACATGCGTGCAACACTCGCAAACCGGGATTTCTCGATTTGGCGGTTTGACGCATTTTCGCTCGCCGCATCGGTGCCAAGCGAGTTTCAACGATGCAAAACGATGCATTTGCACAAAATAAAAGTTTTTGTCACTCGGCGACCGAGTTTACATGCGTGCAGCACTCGCAAAACGCGATTTCTCGATTTGGCTGATTGACACTTTTTCGCTCGCGGCATTGGTGCCAAACGAATTTCAACGATGCAAAACAATGCATTTGAACAAAATAAAGGTTTTTGACACTCGGAGACCGAGTTTACATGCGTGCAACACTCGCAAAACGTGCTTTCTCGATTTGGCTGTTTGACGCATTTTCGCTCGCTGCATCGGTGCCAAACGAGTTTCAACGATGCAAAACGATGCATTTGCACAAAATAAAGGTTTTTGACACTCGGAGACCGAGTTTACATGCGTGCAACACTCGCAAAACGGGATTTCTCGATTTGGCGGTTTGACGCATTTTCGCTCGCCGCATCGGTGCCAAGCGAGTTTCAACGATGCAAAACGATGCATTTGCACAAAATAAATGTTTTTGTCACCCGGCGACCGAGTTTACATGCGTGCAGCACTCGCAAAACGCCATTTCTCGATTTGGCTGATTGACACTTTTTCGCTCGCGGCATTGGTGCCAAACGAATTTCAACGATGCAAAACGATGCATTTGAACAAAATAAAGGTTTTTGACACTCGGAGACCGAGTTTACATGCGTGCAACACTCGCAAAACGTGCTTTCTCGATTTGGCTGTTTGACGCATTTTCGCTCGCTGCATCGGTGCCAAACGAGTTTCAACGATGCAAAACGTTGCATTTGCACAAAATAAAGGTTTTTGACACTCGGAGACCGAGTTTACATGCGTGCAACGCTCGCAAAACGTGCTTTCTCGATTTGGCTGTTTGACGCATTTTCGCTCGCTGCATCGGTGCCAAACGAGTTTCAACGATGCAAAACGATGCATTTGCACAAAATAAAGGTTTTTGACACTCGGAGACCGAGTTTACATTCGTGCAACACTCGAAAAACGTGCTTTCTCGATTTGGCTGTTTGACGCATTTTCGCTCGCTGCATCGGTGCCAAACGAGTTTCAACGATGCAAAACGATGCATTTGCACAAAATAAAGGTTTTTGACACTCGGAGACCGAGTTTACATGCGTGCAACACTCGCAAAACGTGCTTTCTCGATTTGGCTGTTTGACGCATTTTCGCTCGCTGCATCGGTGCCAAACGAGTTTCAACGATGCAAAACGATGCATTTGCACAAAATAAAGGTTTTTGACACTCGGAGACCGAGTTTACATGCGTGCAACACTCGCAAAACGTGCTTTCTCGATTTGGCTGTTTGACGCATTTTCGCTCGCTGCATCGGTGCCAAACGAGTTTCAACGATGCAAAACGGTGCATTTGCACAAAATAAAGGTTTTTGACACTCGGAGACCGAGTTTACATGCGTGCAACACTCGCAAAACGTGCTTTCTCGATTTGGCTGTTTGACGCATTTTCGCTCGCTGCATCGGTGCCAAACGAATTTCAACGATGCAAAACGATGCATTTGAACAAAATAAAGGTTTTTGACACTCGGAGACCGAGTTTACATGCGTGCAACACTCGCAAAACGTGCTTTCTCGATTTGGCTGTTTGACGCATTTTCGCTCGCTGCATCGGTGCCAAACGAGTTTCAACGATGCAAAACGATGCATTTGCACAAAATAAAGGTTTTTGACACTCGGAGACCGAGTTTACATGCGTGCAACACTCGCAAACCGGGATTTCTCGATTTGGCGGTTTGACGCATTTTCGCTCGCCGCATCGGTGCCAAGCGAGTTTCAACGATGCAAAACGATGCATTTGCACAAAATAAATGTTTTTGTCACCCGGCGACCGAGTTTACATGCGTGCAGCACTCGCAAAACGCGATTTCTCGATTTGGCTGATTGACACTTTTTCGCTCGCGGCATTGGTGCCAAACGAATTTCAACGATGCAAAACGATGCATTTGAACAAAATAAAGGTTTTTGACACTCGGAGACCGAGTTTACATGCGTGCAACACTCGCAAAACGTGCTTTCTCGATTTAGCTGTTTGACGCATTTTCGCTTGCGGCATCGGTGCCAAACGAGTGTTAACGATGCAAAACGATGGATTTGCACATAATCAATGTTTTTGACACTCGGCGACCGAGTTTACATGCGTGCAACACTCGCAAAACGCGATGTCTCGATTTGGCTGATTGACGCTTTTTCACCCGCGGCATCGGTGCCAAACGAGTTTCAACAATGCAAAACGATGGATATGCACAAAATGAAAGTTTTTTTACACTCAGCGACCGAGTTTACTTGCGTTCAACGCTCGCAAAACGCGATGGCTCGATTTGGCTGTTTGACGCATTTTCGCTCGCGGCATCGGTGCCAAACGTGTTTTAACGATGCAAAACGATGGATTTGCACATAATCAATGTTTTTGACACTCGGCGACCGAGTTTACATGCGTGCAACGCTCGCAAAACGCGATGGCTCGGTTTGACTGTTTGACGCTTTTTCACTCGCGGCATCGGTGCCAAACGAGTGTTAACGATGCAACACGATGCATTTGCACAAAATAAAAGTTTTTGACACTCGGCGACCGAGTTTATATGCGTGCAACACTCGCAAAACGCGATTTCTCAATTCGGCTGTTTGACGCATTTTCGCTCGTGGCATCGGTGCCAAACGAGTTTCAACGATGCAAAACGATGCATTTGCACTAAATAAAAGTTTTTGACACTCGGCGACCGTGTTTACATGCGTTCAACGCTCGCAAAACGCGATGGCTCGATTCGGCTGTTTGACGCTTTTTCACTCGTGGCATCGGTGCCAAACGAGTTTCAACGATGCAAAACGATGCATTTGCACTAAATAAAAGTTTTTGACACTCGGCGACCGTGTTTACATGCGTTCAACGCTCGCAAAACGCGATGGCTCGATTCGGCTGTTTGACGCTTTTTCACTCGCGGCATCGGTGCCAAACGAGTTTCAACGATGCAAAACGATGAATTTAAACAAAATGAAAGTTTTTTACACTCAGCGACCGAGTTTACTTGCGTTCAACGCTCGCAAAACGCGATGGCTCGATTCGGCTGTTTGACGCTTTTTGACTCGCGGCATCGGTGCCAAACGAGTTTCAACGATGCAAAAAGATGCATTTGCCCAAAATAAAAGTTTCTGACACTCGGCGACCTAGTTTACATGCGTGCAACACTCGCAAAACGCGATGTCTCGATCTGGCTGTTTGACGCATTTTTGCTCGCGGCATCGGTGCCAAACGAGTTTCAACGATGCAAAACGATGGATTGCACAAAGTCAAGGTTTTTGACACTCGGCGACCGAGTTTACATGCGTGCAACACTCGCAAAACGCGATTTCTCGATTCGGCTGATTGACGCTTTTTCACTCGCAGCATCGGTGCCAAACGAGTTTCAACGATGCAAAACGATGGATTTGCACAAAATGAAAGTTTTTTACACTCAGCGACCGAGTTTACTTGCGTTCAACGCTCGCGAAACGCGATTTCTCGATTTGGCTTATTGACGGTTTTTCGCTCGCGGCATCGGTGCCAAACGAGTGTTAACGATGCAAAACGATGGATTTGCACAAAATTAAGGCTTTTGACACTCGGCGACCGAGTGTACATGCGCGCAACGCTCGCAAAACGCGATGGCTCGATTTGGCTGATTGACGCTTTTTCACTCGCGGCATCGGTGCCAAATGAGTTTCAACGATGCAAAACGATGCATTTGCACAAAATAAAGGTTTTTGACACTCGGAGACCGAGTGTACATGCGTGCAACGCTCGCAAAACGCGATGGCTCGATTTGGCTGTTTGACACATTTTCGCTCGCGGCATCGGTGCCAAACGTGTTTTAACGATGCAAAACGATGGATTTGCACAAAGTCAAGGTTTTTGACACTCGGCGACCGATTTTACATGCGTTTAACGCTCGCAAAACGCGATGGCTCGATTTGGCTGTTTGACGCATTTTCGCTTGCGGCATCGGTGCCAAACGAGTGTTAACGATGCAAAACGATGGATTTGCACCTAATAAATGTTTTTGACACTCGGCGCACGAGTGTACATGCGCGCAACGCTCGCAAAACGCGATGGCTCGATTCGGCTGTTTGACGCTTTTTCACTCGCGGCATCGGTGCCAAACGAGTTTCAACGATGCAAAACGATGCATTTGCACTAAATAAAAGTTTTTGACACTTGGCGACCGTGTTTACATGCGTTCAACGCTCGCAAAACGCGATGGCTCGATTCAGCTGTTTGACGCTTTTTCACTCGCGGCATCGGTGCCAAACGAGTTTCAACGATGCAAAACGATGAATTTAAACAAAATGAAAGTTTTTTACACTCAGCGACCGAGTTTACTTGCGTTCAACGCTCGCAAAACGCGATGGCTCGATTCGGCTGTTTGACGCTTTTTGACTCGCGGCATCGGTGCCAAACGAGTTTCAACGATGCAAAAAGATGCATTTGCCCAAAATAAAAGTTTCTGACACTCGGCGGCCGAGTTTACATGCGTGCAACACTCGCAAAACGCGATGTCTCGATCTGGCTGTTTGACGCATTTTTGCTCGCGGCATCGGTGCCAAACGAGTTTCAACGATGCAAAACGATGGATTTGCACAAAGTCAAGGTTTTTGACACTCGGCGACCGAGTTTACATGCGTGCAACACTCGCAAAACGCGATTTCTCGATTCGGCTGATTGACGCTTTTTCACACGCAGCATCGGTGCCAAACGAGTTTCAACGATGCAAAACGATGGATTTGCACAAAATGAAAGTTTTTTACACTCAGCGACCGAGTTTACTTGCGTTCAACGCTCGCGAAACGCGATTTCTCGATTTGGCTTATTGACGGTTTTTCGCTCGCGGCATCGGTGCCAAACGAGTGTTAACGATGCAAAACGATGGATTTGCACAAAATTAAGGCTTTTGACACTCGGCGACCGAGTGTACATGCGCGCAACGCTCGCAAAACGCGATGGCTCGATTTGGCTGATTGACGCTTTTTCACTCGCGGCATCGGTGCCAAATGAGTTTCAACGATGCAAAACGATGCATTTGCACAAAATAAAGGTTTTTGACACTCGGAGACCGAGTGTACATGCGTACAACGCTCGCAAAACGCGATGGCTCGATTTGGCTGTTTGACGCATTTTCGCTCGCGGCATCGGTGCCAAACGTGTTTTAACGATGCAAAACGATGGATTTGCACAAAGTCAAGGTTTTTGACACTCGGCGACCGAGTTTACATGCGTTTAACGCTCGCAAAACGCGATGGCTCATTTGGCTGTTTGACGCATTTTCGCTTGCGGCATCGGTGCCAAACGAGTGTTAACGATGCAAAACGATGGATTTGCACATAATAAATGTTTTTGACACTCGGCGCACGAGTGTACATGCGCGCAACGCTCGCAAAACGCGATGGCTCGATTTGGCTGATTGACGCTTGTTCACTCGCGGCATCGGTGCCAAACGAGTTTCAACGATGCAAAACGATGCATTTGCACAAAATAAAAGGTTTTGACACTCGGAGACCGAGTTTACATGCGTGCAACGCTCGCATAACGCGATGGCTCGGTTTGGCTGTTTGACGCTTTTTCACTCGCGGCATCGGTGCCAAACGAGTGTTAACGATGCAAAACAATGGATTTGCACAAAATTAAGGCTCTTGACACTTGGCGAACGAGTATACATGCGTGCAACACTCGCAAAACGCGATTTCTCGATTTGGCTGATTGACGCTTTTTCACTCGCGGCATCGGTGGCAAACGAGTGTTAACGATGCAAAACGATGGATTTGCACAAAGTCAAGGTTTTTGACACTCGGCGACCAAGTTTACATGCGTGCAACGCTCGCAAAACGCGATGGCTCGGTTTGGCTGTTTGACGCTTTTTCACTTGCGGCATCGGTGCCAAACGAGTGTTAACGATGCAAAACGATGAATTTGAACAAAATGAAAGTTTTTTACACTCAGCGACCGAGTTTACTTGCGTTCAACGCTCGCAAAACGCGATGGCTCGATTTGGCTGTTTGACGCATTTTCGCTTGCGGCATCGGTGCCAAACGAGTGTTAACGATGCAAAACGATGGATTTGCACATAATCAATGTTTTTGACACTCGGCGACCGAGTTTACATGCGTGCAACACTCGCAAAACGCGATGTCTCGATTTGGCTGATTGACTCTTTTTCACCCGCGGCATCGGTGCCAATCGAGTTTCAACAATGCAAAACGATGGATTTGCACAAAATGAAAGTTTTTTACACTCAGCGACCGAGTTTACTTGCGTTCAACGCTCGCAAAACGCGATGGCTCGATTTGGCTGTTTGACGCATTTTCGCTCGCGGCATCGGTGCCAAACGTGTTTTAACGATGCAAAACGATGGATTTGCACATAATCAATGTTTTTGACACTCGGCGACCGAGTTTACATGCGTGCAACGCTCGCAAAACGCGATGGCTCGGTTTGACTGTTTGACGCTTTTTCACTCGCGGCATCGGTGCCAAACGAGTGTTAACGATGCAACACGATGCATTTGTACAAAATAAAAGTTTTCGACACTCGGCGACCGAGTTTATATGCGTGCAACACTCGCAAAACGCGATTTCTCAATTCGGCTGTTTGACGCATTTTCGCTCGCGGCATCGGTGCCAAACGAGTTTCAACGATGCAAAAAGATGCATTTGCACAAAATAAAAGTTTCTGACACGCGGCGACCGAGTTTACATGCGTGCAACACTCGCAAAACGCGATGTCTCGATTTGGTTGTATGACGCATTCTCGCTCGCGGCATCGGTGCCAAACGAGTTTCAACGATGCAAAACGATGCATTTGCACAAAATAAAAGTTTTTGACATTCGGCGGCCGTGTTTACTAGCGTTCAACGCTCGCAAAACGCGATGGCTCGATTCAGCTGTTTGACGCTTTTTCACTCGCGGCATCGGTGCCAAACGAGTTTCAACGATGCAAAACGATGCATTTGCACAAAATAAAAGGTTTTGACACTCGGCGACCGAGTTTACATGCGTGCAGCGCTCGCAAAACGTGATTTTTCGATTTTGCTGATTGACGGTTTTTTGCTCGCGGCATCGGTGCCAAACGAGTGTTAACGATGCAAAACGATGGATTTGCACAAAATCAAGTTTTTTGACACTCGGCGACCGAATGTACATGCGCGCAACGCTCGCAAAACGCGATGGCTCGATTTGGCTGATTGACGCTTTTTCACTCGCGGCATCGGTGCCAAACGAGTGTTAACGATGCAAAACGAAGGATTTGCAAAAAATCAAGGTTTTTGACACTTGGCGACCGAATGTACATGCGTGCAGCGCTCGCAAAACGCGATTTCTCGATTTGGCTGAATGACGCTTTTTCGCTTGCGGCATCAGTGCCAAACGAATTTCAACAATGCAAAACGATGAATTTGCACATAATAAAAGTTTTTTACACTCGGCGATCGTGTTTACATGCGTTCAACGCTTGCAAAACGCGATGGCTCGATTCGGCTGTTTGACGCTTTTTCACTCGCGGCATCGGTGCCAAACGAGTTTCAACGATGCAAAAAGATGCATTTGCCCAAAATATAAGTTTCTGACACTCGGCGACCGAGTTTACATGCGTGCAACACTCGCTAAACGCGATGTCTCGGTTTGGCTGTTTGACGCATTTTCGCTCGCGGCATCGGTGCCAAACGAGTTTCAACGATGCAAAACGATGCATTTGCACAAAATAAAGGTTTTTGACACTCGGAGACCGATTTTCCATGCGTGCAACACTCGCAAAACGCGATTTCTCGATTTGGCTGATTGACGCTTTTTCACTCGCGGCATCGGTGCCAAACGAGTGTTAACGATGCAAAACGATGGATTTGCACAAAGCCAAGGTTTTTGACACTCGGCGACCAAGTTTACATGCGTTCAACGCTCGCAAAACGCGATGGCTCGGTTTGACTGTTTGACGCTTTTTCACTCGCGGCATCGGTGCCAAACGAGTGTTAACGATGCAACACGATGCATTTGCACAAAATAAAAGTTTTTGACACTCGGCGACCGAGTTTATATGCGTGCAACACTCGCAAAACGCGATTTCTCAATTCGGCTGTTTGACGCATTTTCGCTCGTGGCATCGGTGCCAAACGAGTTTCAACGATGCAAAACGATGCATTTGCACTAAATAAAAGTTTTTGACACTCGGCGACCGTGTTTACATGCGTTCAACGCTCGCAAAACGCGATGGCTCGATTCGGCTGTTTGACGCTTTTTCACTCGTGGCATCGGTGCCAAACGAGTTTCAACGATGCAAAACGATGCATTTGCACTAAATAAAAGTTTTTGACACTCGGCGACCGTGTTTACATGCGTTCAACGCTCGCAAAACGCGATGGCTCGATTCGGCTGTTTGACGCTTTTTCACTCGCGGCATCGGTGCCAAACGAGTTTCAACGATGCAAAACGATGAATTTAAACAAAATGAAAGTTTTTTACACTCAGCGACCGAGTTTACTTGCGTTCAACGCTCGCAAAACGCGATGGCTCGATTCGGCTGTTTGACGCTTTTTGACTCGCGGCATCGGTGCCAAACGAGTTTCAACGATGCAAAAAGATGCATTTGCCCAAAATAAAAGTTTCTGACACTCGGCGACCGAGTTTACATGCGTGCAACACTCGCAAAACGCGATGTCTCGATCTGGCTGTTTGACGCATTTTTGCTCGCGGCATCGGTGTCAAACGAGTTTCAACGATGCAAAACGATGGATTGGCACAAAGTCAAGGTTTTTGACACTCGGCGACCGAGTTTACATGCGTGCAACACTCGCAAAACGCGATTTCTCGATTCGGCTGATTGACGCTTTTTCACTCGCAGCATCGGTGCCAAACGAGTTTCAACGATGCAAAACGATGGATTTGCACAAAATGAAAGTTTTTTACACTCAGCGACCGAGTTTACTTGCGTTCAACTCTCGCGAAACGCGATTTCTCGATTTGGCTTATTGACGGTTTTTCGCTCGCGGCATCGGTTCCAAACGAGTGTTAACGATGCAAAACGATGGATTTGCACAAAATTAAGGCTTTTGACACTCGGCGACCGAGTGTACATACGCGCAACGCTCGCAAAACGCGATGGCTCGATTTGGCTGATTGACGCTTTTTCACTCGCGGCATCGGTGCCAAATGAGTTTCAACGATGCAAAACGATGCATTTGCACAAAATAAAGGTTTTTGACACTCGGAGACCGAGTGTACATGCGTGCAACGCTCGCAAAACGCGATGGCTCGATTTGGCTGTTTGACGCATTTTCGCTCGCGGCATCGTTGCCAAACGTGTTTTAACGATGCAAAACGATGGATTTGCACAAAGTCAAGGTTTTTGACACTCGGCGACCGATTTTACATGCGTTTAACGCTCGCAAAACGCGATGGCTCGATTTGGCTGTTTGACGCATTTTCGCTTGCGGCATCGGTGCCAAACGAGTGCTAACGATGCAAAAAGATGCATTTGCCCAAAATAAAAGTTTCTGACACTCGGCGACCGAGTTTACATGCGTGCAACACTCGCAAAACGCGATGTCTCGATCTGGCTGTTTGACGCTTTTTCACTCGCGGCATCGGTGCCAAACGAGTTTCAACGATGCAAAACGATGCATTTGCACAAAGTCAAGGTTTTTGACATTCGGCGACCGAGTTTACATGCGTTCAACGCTCGCAAAACGCGATTTCTCGATTCGGCTGATTGACGCTTTTTCACTCGCGGCATCGGTGCCAAACGAGTTTCAACGATGCAAAACGATGAATTTAAACAAAATGAAAGTTTTTTACACTCAGCGACCGAGTTTACTTGCGTTCAACGCTCGCAAAACGCGATGGCTCGATTCGGCTGTTTGACGCTTTTTGACTCGCGGCATCGGTGCCAAACGAGTTTCAACGATGCAAAAAGATGCATTTGCCCAAAATAAAAGTTTCTGACACTCGGCGACCGAGTTTACATGCGTGCAACACTCGCAAAACGCGATGTCTCGATCTGGCTGTTTGACGCATTTTTGCTCGCGGCATCGGTGCCAAACGAGTTTCAACGATGCAAAACGATGGATTTGCACAAAGTCAAGGTTTTTGACATTCGGCGACCGAGTTTACATGCGTGCAACACTCGCAAAACGCGATTTCTCGATTCGGCTGATTGACGCTTTTTCACTCGCAGCATCGGTGCCAAACGAGTTTCAACGATGCAAAACGATGGATTGGCACAAAATGAAAGTTTTTTACACTCAGCGACCGAGTTTACTTGCGTTCAACGCTCGCGAAACGCGATTTCTCGATTTGGCTTATTGACGGTTTTTCGCTCGCGGCATCGGTGCCAAACGAGTGTTAACGATGCAAAACGATGGATTTGCACAAAATTAAGGCTTTTGACACTCGGCGACCGAGTGTACATGCGCGCAACGCTCGCAAAACGCGATGGCTCGATTTGGCTGTTTGACGCATTTTCGCTTGCGGCATCGGTGCCAAACGAGTATTAACGATGCAAAACGATGGATTTGCACATAATCAATGTTTTTGACACTCGGCGCACGAGTGTACATGCGCGCAACGCTCGCAAAACGCGATGGCTCGATTTGGCTGATTGACGCTTGTTCACTCGCGGTATCGGTGCCGAACGAGTTTCAACGATGCAAAAAGATGCATTTGCACAATATAAAAGTTTCTGACACTCGGCGACCGAGTTTACATGCGTGCAACACTCGCAAAACGCGATGTCTCGATTTGGCTGATTGACGCTTTTTCACTCGCGGCATCGGTGTCAAACGAGATTCAACAATGCAAAACGATGGATTTGCACAAAATGAAAGTTTTTTACACTCAGCGACCGAGTTTACTTGCGTTCAACGCTCGCAAAACGCGATGGCTCGATTTGGCTGTTTGACGCATTTTCGCTCGCGGCTTCGGTGCCAAACGTGTTTTAACGATGCAAAACGATGGATTTGCACAAAGTCAAGGTTTTTGACACTCGGCGACCAAGTTTACATGCGTACAACGCTCGCAAAACGCGATGGCTCGGTTTGGCTGTTTGACGCTTTTTCACTTGCGGCATCGGTGCCAAACGAGTGTTAACGATGCAAAACGATGAATTTGAACAAAATGAAAGTTTTTTACACTCAGCGACCGAGTTTACTTGCGTTCAACGCTCGCAAAACGCGATGGCTCGATTCAGCTGTTTGACGCTTTTTGACTCGCGGCATCGGTGCCAAACGAGTTTCAACGATGCAAAACGATGCATTTGCACAAAATAAAAGGTTTTGACACTCGGCGACCGAGTTTATATGCGTGCTGCGCTCGCAAAACGTGATTTCTCGATTTTGCTGATTGACGGTTTTACGCTCGCGGCATCGGTGCCAAACGAGTGTTAACGATGCAAAACGATGGATTTGCACAAAATCAAGGTTTTTGACACTCGGCGACCGAATGTACATGCGCGCAACGCTCGCAAAACGCGATGGCTCGATTTGGCTGATTGACGCTTTTTAACTCGCGGCATCGGTTCTAAATGAGTTTCAACGATGCAAAACGATGCATTTGCACAAAATGAAGGTGTTTGACACTCGGAGACCGAGTTTATGCGTGCAACGCTCGCATAATGCGATGGCTCGTTTGGCTGTTTGACGCTTTTTCACTCGCGGCATCGGTGCCAAACGAGTGTTAACGATGCAAAACAATGGATTTGCACAAAGTTAAGGCTCTTGACACTTGGCGAACGAGTATACATGCGTGCAACACTCGCAAAACGCGATTTCTCGATTTGGCTGATTGACGCTTTTTCACTCGCGGCATCGGTGCCAAACGAGTGTTAACGATGCAAAACGATGGATTTGCACAAAGTCAAGGTTTTTGACACTCGGCGACCAAGTTTACATGCGTGCAACGCTCGCAAAACGCGATGGCTCGGTTTGGCTGTGTTATGCCGCTCGTCGCGTATCAGTTAGAATACGGACGAAGGATAATATTTATTTAATTATTTTGGGGATCGTTTGTCAATTAAGAGTTGGAACTCACGTGATTACGATTAAAGTAAAGGTTTATTGCGGTATTTTGATAATAGTCGTTACACTCTTCAACTTATTCAGTCAGCCCGTAATTATGTACTAATAATTAGGCTCTGACTGCGAGTCCTCACGTCGGAGACGTCCGACCGTGGTCGTGATGGAAAACGGACTGAAGATACAAGTGGCAATTGCCAGGGGCAATTGCCGAAAAAATGTGCAATTCAGCTATCGCAAATCGAGGTGGCTCGATCGCAGGTCGATTGCTCCATCGATTGCGACAGCTGCGTCAGCGTATTCCGGCTCGCGAAGACTCGCGGTTGCGCCATGTAGGTTAAATTATGTTCGACAATCGTTCGAACATAATTAACGCAATATTCGTTTATCGGGGCGCAACATTCCTCCCCCCTTAAAGGAAAAAAAAATCGCGAAGAGATTTTTTTTTTCCCACTTAAACATTTTAACATGGTTTCTCAGGTGCATTCATACTCGAGTACAATCATCGTTGCGCGTGTCAGTCATGCGTCATTTTTCCCCAATTGTACATATATTAATAATTCCCAACTTAGATACCTAGTCAATTTTCCTATAGTCATTGGTCGAACTATACGCTCCAAATTTACTATTTTCCGATCTGCTCTGCCGCCGTTCACGGCGCCGCGTTATCTTTCTCTCTCGCGACATTTCGAGCTTCGTTCGCGTCCGGCTATGCCGAGGTGTCCGGCAAGGCCGTCGCAGTTTGAATCGCGTTACGCGTTCGTCAGCATTTTTTTCCAACGCATAGTAGACCAATGCTACCGGGGTTATTACACTTTATCAAAACAAACTTCCCCCACGATAGTGTCCCTTGCTTATACTATCGTCCTTTTTTTTAACTTCGCTTTTATTCACTTCACTCGCGTATCGAGGGCTCTTGATTTCTCGGGTTTCGAAACTCAATTCACGTGACAACCTTTTGTCCACTGTTTTCACGTCCGGGAATGTGACCTTGAAGTCTCGCTTGGCACGATTCTTCCTGCTGTGCAAATCGTAGGACCCTGGGCGATTAATGCGCAAATCCCTACCAAAGCCAGTATCCCTAATATCTTTAATATTTCGCGGAGTGTCGGACTCTAAAACTTTATCGCTTACGCGGCGTTCCCCCTCCTTCACCGTCTTGTTGTGTTGCACTTCCGTCTTCGGCTTACGGAATTGTAGGTCTTCGCGTCGCCGATTTCGGTTCTCAGGGACTTCCGCGAGGATCTCCCTATATGCGTCGATCGTAGACAGTGTACGGCACGTGGCCCTGGTGTCGGATGTCACCAGCGGTGCGCCTTCAGTTACGTCGACGGACGGAATGTCAGAGTCGCTGGCCGTTACGGTTGCTACGGGCGTCATGTCTTCCAAGTCGCCCAGCGTTCGTCTACCGGCTGGCACACTTATTTTTGCATCGTCTTTAATTTTTCTGACGATGATAATTGTGCTTAGTCTCAGGAACCCCAACGTTCGTTTTTTGGCCTTAACAGCGTCCTTGCTGTTCGCCGTATCCTGCTCGTTCTCGCTAGAGTCTGACGACTGTCCACTCTCATCTCGTGACTGTCGCGTTTGCCGCTTCTCGGCGTTTTCCTTTTCCGATCGCTTTCGGCACTCTTTCCAACCGTGACCTTTATGGTTGCAGTAGTTACATATCATGTTGACCTGGTTTATCTTCTTATTCTCAGCCGTAGGCAATTTTCGTCTGCCTGGATCTTCGCAATCCCGCGCCATGTGACCGGCTTTCCCGCAGTTGTAGCAGGTCCTCTCGCTCGCGTCCTGGCTACTCGCTGACTTCCTTGTGCCGTTGCTTCGGCCGCTCCCATCCCTCGCGTTTACCGTCTGAGCCAATTCGATAGCACCCGCCATCGAATCGTGCAGGGTGGTGTAATTTCGTGCACGCACCAGAATCTGCACTTGCCCGAGTAAACCGCGTTCAAAGGTGGCTTGAGCTTGTTGGCGGGTGACTTTCTGCACTGCCCGCGCTTCCACTTCTGTTGCAAGTCCTTCGCAATTTTTCTCCGACATTTCGATCGTGATTTTTTCCACACGTGCGGCAAATTCACTGACATCCTCCCCGGGTTGTTGCCTCATGTGGCAGAACTCCTCCTGCAGGGCAGGCAGTGATTTTCGCTTTCCGTAAAGAGCTTCCAGCTCTTCGCCGAGTCGTTCCAGGCTGAGAATCGACTTGTGCTTCAGTTCCTTCGACGCCCGGCCACAGAGTTTATTGCTGATAACTAGTTCGAGCAAAAATTCTCGATGATCCGGTTGAACTCGTCGAAAAATAGTCCAACACGAACGCATAAACCCGTCAAGTTCGCCTGCGTCGCTGCCGTCGAATTCCTTGATCAGCTTTATTGCCGATTCCGCCGTTACCGTCGGCCCAGAAATTGGCGCGTCGCGGCGGGCTTCTCCGTATCGTGGTCCCCTTGACTGCGACCTCCTTCTGTACGGCGAATCTCGCCGACTGCGTGGTGACTTCCGTCGACTGTCTGGCGAATCTTCTCTCGCGGGTGCTCCCTCTTGGTGCGGCGACCCTGAGAGTTGTCTCTTCAGCTTTATCCGCTTCATCTCCTGGATCATTTCCTCGACCCGTTTCTCGAGTATCAGAATGTACTCCGTTTCGTCACCGTTTGCTTCTCGCAGCGTGCGAGACAACAGCTCGCGGGATTCCGGTGACGCGTATCGTTGCGGCGCCTCGCGTATTCTCGCCTCGCGTTCTCGCCGTGCCTCTTCCGCGTCGCGTCGTCGACATCGGTCCCGGGAAATCAACCTGCGTCTCCCCTCGCGCGACCTACCGCGCGGTATTGCCCCCGGATTCCCGGTGGGGCTTCCGTATCTGCCCGTCGCGTTCGATTCCTCTGGTAGGGGCGAGTGTTGCAGATTCTCCCTCATCTGCGCGATTTCTTCGTCCACCATGTCGTCGGAAACGAGGGGTACCAGATCGCTTGGTCCTTCCGCCATATCCGTATCTTCCGGATTGCTGTCCCCGAAGGATGTCCCTCTCCGGGTATTTACGCCAAATTGCAGATTGAATCTGTGCGCGATTAAGGTTTGTCTGCGCGCGGGTATTCGACTGGTGGGCGATAACTCACCTAAGGCGCGTCTAGCTCGTAGGGTGATATCGCCGAGTGCTGCCTCTACCCCGGTCGTAGGACTAACCGCCTCGCCCGGCAAGGTAGAGTCCAGCGAATTACCCCGGCGCAATGGCACTCCCGAATCGTCACCCGGCATGTGACGCTACGCGAAGTTTAACTGCCCTAGCTGGCCCAAAACGTTCGCGGATTTTTCCCCGGAATTTCTTTTACACTCTGCGTTTCTACGAAAAAATTTTCCCTATCGACTGGCTTCGGTAGTTACGGAAATGCGGTAACCGCCACTTACGGGATGGAGAGAAGCTGCGTTTTCTCGCCGATTCCTGCCTCGTCCTGCGGTTCCCGTGTCGTCGTCGTATCTCGTCGGCTCTGGCTGCCGGTTTTTCGGACGCTTCCTTCCTTCGTGATTGGTCCGCTTCCTCGTTGATTCCTCCTGTGGGTGCGTCACTTACTCGTCCGTAGCACCATCGGGTCAACGTCTGCGTGTTGACCGGTACCAGGCTATCTGCCCCGACGTCTGCGTGTCTGGCTTAGCGCTGGGTTTTACTTCACAATTGCGTGAGTACTCGTTCCCTCACGGCTTACGCTATTATCACCCAAACTTTTCTGTTAATCTTCACGTTGACAGATCCCACCGCTGCCACCAAAATGTTATGCCGCTCGTCGCGTATCAGTTAGAATACGGACGAAGGATAATATTTATTTAATTATTTTGGGGATCGTTTGTCAATTAAGAGTTGGAACTCACGTGATTACGATTAAAGAAAAGGTTTATTGCGGTATTTTGATAATAGTCGTTACACTCTTCAACTTATTCAGTCAGCCCGTAATTATGTACTAATAATTAGGCTCTGACTGCGAGTCCTCACGTCGGAGACGTCCGACCGTGGTCGTGATGGAAAACGGACTGAAGATACAAGTGGCAATTGCCAGGGGCAATTGCCGAAAAAATGTGCAATTCAGCTATCGCAAATCGAGGTGGCTCGATCGCAGGTCGATTGCTCCATCGATTGCGACAGCTGCGTCAGCGTATTCCGGCTCGCGAAGACTCGCGGTTGCGCCATGTAGGTTAAATTATGTTCGACAATCGTTCGAACATAATTAACGCAATATTCGTTTATCGGGGCGCAACAGCTGTTTGACGCTTTTTCACTTGCGGCATCGGTGCCAAACGAGTGTTAACGATGCAAAACGATGAATTTGAACAAAATGAAAGTTTTTTACACTCAGCGACCGAGTTCACTTGCGTTCAACGCTCGCAAAACGCGATGGCTCGATTTAGCTGTTTGACGCATTTTCGCTTGCGGCATCGGTGCCAAACGAGTGTTAACGATGCAAAACGATGGATTTGCACATAATCAATGTTTTTGACACTCGGCGACCGAGTTTACATGCGTGCAACACTCGCAAAACGCGATGTCTCGATTTGGCTGATTGACGCTTTTTCACCCGCGGCATCGGTGCCAAACGAGTTTCAACAATGCAAAACGATGGATTTGCACAAAATGAAAGTTTTTTACACTCAGCGACCGAGTTTACTTGCGTTCAACGCTCGCAAAACGCGATGGCGCAATTTGGCTGTTTGACGCATTTTCGCTCGCGGCATCGGTGCCAAACGTGTTTTAACGATGCAAAACGATGGATTTTGCACATAATCAATGTTTTTGACACTCGGCGACCGAGTTTACATGCGTGCAACGCTCGCAAAACGCGATGGCTCGGTTTGACTGTTTGACGCTTTTTCACTCGCGGCATCGGTGCCAAACGAGTGTTAACGATGCAACACGATGCATTTGCACAAAATAAAAGTTTTTGACACTCGGCGACCGAGTTTATATGCGTGCAACACTCGCAAAACGCGATTTCTCAATTCGGCTGTTTGACGCATTTTCGCTCGTGGCATCGGTGCCAAACGAGTTTCAACGATGCAAAACGATGCATTTGCACTAAATAAAAGTTTTTGACACTCGGCGACCGTGTTTACATGCGTTCAACGCTCGCAAAACGCGATGGCTCGATTCGGCTGTTTGACGCTTTTTCACTCGCGGCATCGGTGCCAAACGAGTTTCAACGATGCAAAACGATGGATTTGCACAAAATGAAAGTTTTTTACACTCAGCGACCGAGTTTACTTGCGTTCAACGCTCGCGAAACGCGATTTCTCGATTCGGCTGATTGACGCTTTTTCACTCGCAGCATCGGTGCCAAACGAGTTTCAACGATGCAAAACGATGGATTTGCACAAAATGAAAGTTTTTTACACTCAGCGACCGAGTTTACTTGCGTTCAACGCTCGCGAAACGCGATTTCTCGATTTGGCTTATTGACGGTTTTTCGCTCGCGGCATCGGTGCCAAACGAGTGTTAACGATGCAAAACGATGGATTTGCACAAAATTAAGGCTTTTGACACTCGGCGACCGAGTGTACATGCGCGCAACGCTCGCAAAACGCGATGGCTCGATTTGGCTGATTGACGCTTTTTCACTCGGGCATCGGTGCCAAATGAGTTTCAACGATGCAAAACGATGCATTTGCACAAAATAAAGGTTTTTGACACTCGGAGACCGAGTGTACATGCGTACAACGCTCGCAAAACGCGATGGCTCGATTTGGCTGTTTGACGCATTTTCGCTCGCGGCATCGGTGCCAAACGTGTTTTAACGATTTCAAAACGATGGATTTGCACAAAGTCAAGGTTTTTGACACTCGGCGACCGAGTTTACATGCGTTTAACGCTCGCAAAACGCGATGGCTCATTTGGCTGTTTGACGCATTTTCGCTTGCGGCATCGGTGCCAAACGAGTGTTAACGATGCAAAACGATGGATTTGCACATAATAAATGTTTTTGACACTCGGCGCACGAGTGTACATGCGCGCAACGCTCGCAAAACGCGATGGCTCGATTTGGCTGATTGACGCTTGTTCACTCGCGGCATCGGTGCCAAACGAGTTTCAACGATGCAAAACGATGCATTTGCACAAAATAAAAGGTTTTGACACTCGGAGACCGAGTTTACATGCGTGCAACGCTCGCATAACGCGATGGCTCGGTTTGGCTGTTTGACGCTTTTTCACTCGCGGCATCGGTGCCAAACGAGTGTTAACGATGCAAAACAATGGATTTGCACAAAATTAAGGCTCTTGACACTTGGCGAACGAGTATACATGCGTGCAACACTCGCAAAACGCGATTTCTCGATTTGGCTGATTGACGCTTTTTCACTCGCGGCATCGGTGGCAAACGAGTGTTAACGATGCAAAACGATGGATTTGCACAAAGTCAAGGTTTTTGACACTCGGCGACCAAGTTTACATGCGTGCAACGCTCGCAAAACGCGATGGCTCGGTTTGGCTGTTTGACGCTTTTTCACTTGCGGCATCGGTGCCAAACGAGTGTTAACGATGCAAAACGATGAATTTGAACAAAATGAAAGTTTTTTACACTCAGCGACCGAGTTTACTTGCGTTCAACGCTCGCAAAACGCGATGGCTCGATTTGGCTGTTTGACGCATTTTCGCTTGCGGCATCGGTGCCAAACGAGTGTTAACGATGCAAAACGATGGATTTGCACATAATCAATGTTTTTGACACTCGGCGACCGAGTTTACATGCGTGCAACACTCGCAAAACGCGATGTCTCGATTTGGCTGATTGACGCTTTTTCACCCGCGGCATCGGTGCCAATCGAGTTTCAACAATGCAAAACGATGGATTTGCACAAAATGAAAGTTTTTTACACTCAGCGACCGAGTTTACTTGCGTTCAACGCTCGCAAAACGCGATGGCTCGATTTGGCTGTTTGACGCATTTTCGCTCGCGTCATCGGTGCCAAACGTGTTTTAACGATGCAAAACGATGGATTTGCACATAATCAATGTTTTTGGAACTCGGCGACCGAGTTTACATGCGTGCAACGCTCGCAAAACGCGATGGCTCGGTTTGACTGTTTGACGCTTTTTCACTCGCGGCATCGGTGCCAAACGAGTGTTAACGATGCAACACGATGCATTTGTACAAAATAAAAGTTTTCGACACTCGGCGACCGAGTTTATATGCGTGCAACACTCGCAAAACGCGATTTCTCAATTCGGCTGTTTGACGCATTTTCGCTCGCGGCATCGGTGCCAAACGAGTTTCAACGATGCAAAAAGATGCATTTGCACAAAATAAAAGTTTCTGACACGCGGCGACCGAGTTTACATGCGTGCAACACTCGCAAAACGCGATGTCTCGATTTGGTTGTATGACGCATTCTCGCTCGCGGCATCGGTGCCAAACGAGTTTCAACGATGCAAAACGATGCATTTGCACAAAATAAAAGTTTTTGACATTCGGCGGCCGTGTTTACTAGCGTTCAACGCTCGCAAAACGCGATGGCTCGATTCAGCTGTTTGACGCTTTTTCACTCGCGGCATCGGTGCCAAACGAGTTTCAACGATGCAAAACGATGGATTTGCACAAAATGAAAGTTTTTTACACTCAGCGACCGAGTTTACTTGCGTTCAACTCTCGCGAAACGCGATTTCTCGATTTGGCTTATTGACGGTTTTTCGCTCGCGGCATCGGTGCCAAACGAGTGTTAACGATGCAAAACGATGGATTTGCACAAAATTAAGGCTTTTGACACTCGGCGACCGAGTGTACATGCGCGCAACGCTCGCAAAACGCGATGGCTCGATTTGGCTGATTGACGCTTTTTCACTCGCGGCATCGGTGCCAAATGAGTTTCAACGATGCAAAACGATGCATTTGCACAAAATAAAGGTTTTTGACACTCGGAGACCGAGTGTACATGCGTGCAACGCTCGCAAAACGCGATGGCTCGATTTGGCTGTTTGACGCATTTTCGCTCGCGGCATCGGTGCCAAACGTGTTTTATCGATGCAAAACGATGGATTTGCACAAAGTCAAGGTTTTTGACACTCGGCGACCGATTTTACATGCGTTTAACGCTCGCAAAACGCGATGGCTCGATTTGGCTGATTGACGCTTTTTCACTCGCGGCATCGGTGCCAAATGAGTTTCAACGATGCAAAACGATGCATTTGCACAAAATAAAGGTTTTTGACACTCGGCGCACGAGTGTACATGCGCGCAACGCTCGCAAAACGCGATGGCTCGATTCGGCTGTTTGACGCTTTTTCACTCGCGGCATCGGTGCCAAACGAGTTTCAACGATGCAAAACGATGCATTTGCACTAAATAAAAGTTTTTGACACTCGGCGACCGTGTTTACATGCGTTTAACGCTCGCAAAACGCGATGGCTCGATTCGGCTGTTTGACGCTTTTTCACTCGCGGCATCGGTGCCAAACGAGTTTCAACGATGCAAAACGATGAATTTAAACAAAATGAAAGTTTTTTACACTCAGCGACCGAGTTTACTTGCGTTCAACGCTCGCAAAACGCGATGGCTCGATTCGGCTGTTTGACGCTTTTTGACTCGCGGCATCGGTGCCAAACAAGTTTCAACGATGCAAAAAGATGCATTTGCCCAAAATAAAAGTTTCTGACACTCGGCGACCGAGTTTACATGCGTGCAACACTCGCAAAACGCGATTTCTCGATTCGGCTGATTGACGCTTTTTCACTCGCAGCATCGGTGCCAAACGAGTTTCAACGATGCAAAACGATGGATTTGCACAAAATGAAAGTTTTTTACACTCAGCGACCGAGTTTACTTGCGTTCAACGCTCGCAAAACGCGATGGCTCGATTTGGCTGTTTGACGCATTTTCGCTCGCGGCATCGGTGCCAAACGTGTTTTAACGATGCAAAACGATGGATTTGCACAAAATGAAAGTTTTTTACACTCAGCGACCGAGTTTACTTGCGTTCAACGCTCGCGAAACGCGATTTCTCGATTTGGCTTATTGACGGTTTTTCGCTCGCGGCATCGGTGCCAAACGAGTTTCAACGATGCAAAACGATGGATTTGCACAAAGTCAAGGTTTTTGACACTCGGCGACCGAGTTTACATGCGTGCAACACTCGCAATACGCGATTTCTCGATTCGGCTGATTGACGCTTTTTCACTCGCAGCATCGGTGCCAAACGAGTTTCAACGATGCAAAACGATGGATTTGCACAAAATGAAAGTTTTTTACACTCAGCGACCGAGTTTACTTGCGTTCAACGCTCGCGAAACGCGATTTCTCGATTTGGCTTATTGACGGTTTTTCGCTCGCGGCATCGGTGCCAAACGAGTGTTAACGATGCAAAACGATGGATTTGCACAAAATTAAGGCTTTTGACACTCGGCGACCGAGTTTACATGCGCGCAACGCTCGCAAAACGCGATGGCTCGATTTGGCTGATTGACGCTTTTTCACTCGCGGCATCGGTGCCAAATGAGTTTCAACGATGCAAAACGATGCATTTGCACAAAATAAAGGTTTTTGACACTCGGAGACCGAGTGTACATGCGTGCAACGCTCGCAAAACGCGATGGCTCGATTTGGCTGTTTGACGCATTTTCGCTCGCGGCATCGGTGCCAAACGTGTTTTAACGATGCAAAACGATGGATTTGCACAAAGTCAAGGTTTTTGACACTCGGCGACCGATTTTACATGCGTTTAACGCTCGCAAAACGCGATGGCTCGATTTGGCTGTTTGACGCATTTTCGCTTGCGGCATCGGTGCCAAACGAGTGTTAACGATGCAAAACGATGGATTTGCACATAATAAATGTTTTTGACACTCGGCGCACGAGTGTACATGCGCGCAACGCTCGCAAAACGCGATGGCTCGATTCGGCTGTTTGACGCTTTTTCACTCGCGGCATCGGTGCCAAACGAGTTTCAACGATGCAAAACGATGCATTTGCACTAAATAAAAGTTTTTGACACTCGGCGACCGTGTTTACATGCGTTCAACGCTCGCAAAACGCGATGGCTCGATTCGGCTGTTTGACGCTTTTTCACTCGCGGCATCGGTGCCAAACGAGTTTCAACGATGCAAAACGATGAATTTAAACAAAATGAACGTTTTTTACACTCAGCGGCCGAGTTTACTTGCGTTCAACGCTCGCAAAACGCGATGGCTCGATTTGGCTGATTGACGCTTTTTCACTCGCGGCATCGGTGCCAAATGAGTTTCAACGATGCAAAACGATGCATTTGCACAAAATAAAGGTTTTTGACACTCGGCGCACGAGTGTACATGCGCGCAACGCTCGCAAAACGCGATGGCTCGATTCGGCTGTTTGACGCTTTTTCACTCGCGGCATCGGTGCCAAACGAGTTTCAACGATGCAAAACGATGCATTTGCACTAAATAAAAGTTTTTGACACTCGGCGACCGTGTTTACATGCGTTCAACGCTCGCAAAACGCGATGGCTCGATTCGGCTGTTTGACGCTTTTTCACTCGCGGCATCGGTGCCAAACGAGTTTCAACGATGCAAAACGATGAATTTAAACAAAATGAAAGTTTTTTACACTCAGCGACCGAGTTTACTTGCGTTCAACGCTCGCAAAACGCGATGGCTCGATTCGGCTGTTTGACGCTTTTTGACTCGCGGCATCGGTGCCAAACGAGTTTCAACGATGCAAAAAGATGCATTTGCCCAAAATAAAAGTTTCTGACACTCGGCGCACGAGTGTACATGCGCGCAACGCTCGCAAAACGCGATGGCTCGATTCGGCTGTTTGACGCTTTTTCACTCGCGGCATCGGTGCCAAACGAGTTTCAACGATGCAAAACGATGCATTTGCACTAAATAAAAGTTTTTGACACTCGGCGACCGTGTTTACATGCGTTCAACGCTCGCAAAACGCGATGGCTCGATTCGGCTGTTTGACGCTTTTTCACTCGCGGCATCGGTGCCAAACGAGTTTCAACGATGCAAAACGATGAATTTAAACAAAATGAACGTTTTTTACACTCAGCGGCCGAGTTTACTTGCGTTCAACGCTCGCAAAACGCGATGGCTCGATTTGGCTGATTGACGCTTTTTCACTCGCGGCATCGGTGCCAAATGAGTTTCAACGATGCAAAACGATGCATTTGCACAAAATAAAGGTTTTTGACACTCGGCGCACGAGTGTACATGCGCGCAACGCTCGCAAAACGCGATGGCTCGATTCGGCTGTTTGACGCTTTTTCACTCGCGGCATCGGTGCCAAACGAGTTTCAACGATGCAAAACGATGCATTTGCACTAAATAAAAGTTTTTGACACTCGGCGACCGTGTTTACATGCGTTCAACGCTCGCAAAACGCGATGGCTCGATTCGGCTGTTTGACGCTTTTTCACTCGCGGCATCGGTGCCAAACGAGTTTCAACGATGCAAAACGATGCATTTGCACTAAATAAAAGTTTTTGACACTCGGCGACCGTGTTTACATGCGTTCAACGCTCGCAAAACGCGATGGCTCGATTCGGCTGTTTGACGCTTTTTCACTCGCGGCATCGGTGCCAAACGAGTTTCAACGATGCAAAACGATGAATTTAAACAAAATGAACGTTTTTTACACTCAGCGGCCGAGTTTACTTGCGTTCAACGCTCGCAAAACGCGATGGCTCGATTTGGCTGATTGACGCTTTTTCACTCGCGGCATCGGTGCCAAATGAGTTTCAACGATGCAAAACGATGCATTTGCACAAAATAAAGGTTTTTGACACTCGGCGCACGAGTGTACATGCGCGCAACGCTCGCAAAACGCGATGGCTCGATTCGGCTGTTTGACGCTTTTTCACTCGCGGCATCGGTGCCAAACGAGTTTCAACGATGCAAAACGATGCATTTGCACTAAATAAAAGTTTTTGACACTCGGCGACCGTGTTTACATGCGTTCAACGCTCGCAAAACGCGATGGCTCGATTCGGCTGTTTGACGCTTTTTCACTCGCGGCATCGGTGCCAAACGAGTTTCAACGATGCAAAACGATGAATTTAAACAAAATGAAAGTTTTTTACACTCAGCGACCGAGTTTACTTGCGTTCAACGCTCGCAAAACGCGATGGCTCGATTCGGCTGTTTGACGCTTTTTGACTCGCGGCATCGGTGCCAAACGAGTTTCAACGATGCAAAAAGATGCATTTGCCCAAAATAAAAGTTTCTGACACTCGGCGACCGAGTTTACATGCGTGCAACACTCGCAAAACGCGATGTCTCGATCTGGCTGTTTGACGCATTTTTGCTCGCGGCATCGGTGCCAAACGAGTTTCAACGATGCAAAACGATGGATTTGCACAAAGTCAAGGTTTTTGACACTCGGCGACCGAGTTTACATGCGTGCAACACTCGCAAAACGCGATTTCTCGATTCGGCTGATTGACGCTTTTTCACTCGCAGCATCGGTGCCAAACGAGTTTCAACGATGCAAAACGATGGATTTGCACAAAATGAAAGTTTTTTACACTCAGCGACCGAGTTTACTTGCGTTCAACGCTCGCAAAACGCGATGGCTCGATTTGGCTGTTTGACGCATTTTCGCTCGCGGCATCGGTGCCAAACGTGTTTTAACGATGCAAAACGATGGATTTTGCACATAATCAACGTCTTTGACACTCGGCGACCGAGTTTACATGCGTGCAACGCTCGCAAAACGCGATGGCTCGGTTTGACTGTTTGACGCTTTTTCACTCGCGGCATCGGTGCCAAACGAGTGTTAACGATGCAACACGATGCATTTGCACAA
>CAXITY010000243.1:0-29020 GCA_964034905.1 Itoplectis maculator
GTTTACATGCGTGCAACACTCGTAAAACGCGATTTCTCGATTTGGCTGATTGACGGTTTTTCGCTCGCGGCATCGGTGACAAACGAGTTTCAACGATGCAAAACGATGCATTTGCTCAAAATAAAAGTTTTTGACACTCGGCGACCGTGTTTACATGCGTGCAGCGCTCGCAAAACGCGATTTTTCGATTTGGCTGATTAACGCTTTTTCATTCGCGGCATCGGTGCCAAACGAGTTTCAACGATGCAAAGCGATGCATTTGCACAAAATAAAAGTTTTTGACACTCGGCGACCGAGTTTATATGCGTGCAACACTCGCAAAACGCGATTTCTCGATTTGGCTGATTGACGCTTTTTCACTTGCGGCATCGGTGCCAAACGAGTTTCAACGATGCAAAACGATACATTTACCCAAAATAAAAGTTTTTGACACTCGTTGACCGAGTTTACATGCGTGCAGCGCTCGCAAAACGTGATTTATCAATATGGCTGATTGACGCTTTTTCACTCGCGGCATCGGTGCCAAACGAGTTTCAACGATGCAAAACGATGCATTTGCAAAAAATAAAGGTTTTTGACACTCGGAGACCGAGTTTACATGCGTGCAACACTCGCAAAAAGCGATTTCTCGATTTGGCTGTTTGACGCATTTTCGTTCGCGGCATCGGTGCCAAACGAGTTTCAACGATGCAAAACGATGGATTTGCACAAAATCAAGGTTTTTGACACTCGGCGAGCGAGTAAACATGCGTTCAACGGTCGCAAAACGCGATGGCTCGATTTTGCTGTTTGACGCATTTTCTCTCGCGGTATCGGTGCCACACGAGTTTCAACGATGCAAAACGATACATTTACACAAAATAAAAGTTTTTGACACTCGGCGACCGAGTTTATATGCGTGCAACACTCGCAAAACGCGATTTCTCGATTTGGCTGATTGACGCTTTTTCACTCGCGGCATCGGTGCCAAACGAGTTTCAACGATGCAAAACGATGCATTTGCATAAATTAAAGGTTTTTGACACTCGGAGACCGAGTTTACATGCGTGCAACACTCGCAAAACGCTATTTCTCGATTTGGCTGATTGACGCTTTTTCACTCGCGGCATCGAACGAGTTTCAATGATGCAAAACGATGGATTTGCACAAAATGAAAGTTTTTTACACTCAGCGACCGAGTTTACTTGCGTTCAACGCTCGCAAAACGCGATGGCTGGATTTGGCTGTTTGACGCATTTTCGCTCGCGGCATCGGTGCCAAACGAGTGTTATCGATGCAAAACGATGGATTTTCACAAAATCAACGTTTTTTTCACGCGGTGACCAAGTTAACGTGCGTGAAACACTCGCATAACGCGATTTCTCGATTTGGCTTATTGGGGCTTTTTCACTCACGGCATCGGTGCCAAACGAGTGTTAACGATGCAAAACGATGGATTTGCACAAAGTCAAGGTTTTTGACACTCGGCGACCGAGTTTACATGCGTGCAACGCTCACAAAACGCGATGGCTCGATTTGGATGATTGACGCTTTTTCACTCGCGGCATCGGTGCCAAACGAGTTTCAACGATGCAAAACGATGGATTTGCACAAGGATGCAACCAAGGTGCATCCTTACATCCTTTTTGGATGTAATCAAGGTTTTTGACACTTGCTGACCGAGTTTACATGCGCGCTGAGCTCGCAAAACGTGATTTCTCCATTTGGCTGATTGGCGGTTTTTCGCTCGCGGCATCGGTGCTAAACGAGTTTCAACGATGCAAAATGTTAGATTTGCACAAAATAAAGGTTTTTGACACTCGGTGACCGAGTTTACATGCGTGCAGCGCTCGCAAAACGTGATTTATCGATTTGGCTGATTGACGGTTCTTCGCTTGCGGCATCGGTGCCAAACTAGTTTCAACGATGCAAAACGATGCATTTGCACAAAATAAAAGGTTTTGACACTCGGCGACCGTGTTTACATGCGTGCAGCGCTTACAAAACGCGATTTCTCGATTTGGCTGATTGACGCTTTATCACTCGCGACATCGGTGCCAAACGAGTGTTAACGATGCAAAACGATGGATTTGCACAAAATAAAGGTTCTTGACACTCAGCGACCGAGTTTATATGCGTGCAACACTCGCAAAACGCGATTTCTCGATTTGGCTGTTTGACGCATTTTCGCTCGCAGCATCGGTACCAAGCGAGTGTTAACGATGCAAAGTGATGGATTTGCACAAAATCAAGGTTTTTGACACTCGGCGACCGAGTTTACATGCGTCCAACGCTCGCAGAACGCGATTTCTCGATTAGGCTGATTGACGCTTTTTCGCTTGCGGCATCAGTGACAAACGAGAGTTAACGATGCAAAACGATGCATTTTCACGAAATAGAGGTTTTTGTTACTCGGAGACCGAGTTTACATGCGTGCAACGCTCGCAAAACGCGGTGTCTCATTTTAGTTGTTTGACGCTTTTTCACTCGCGGCATCGGTGCTAAACGAGTTTCAACGATGCAAAACGATGTATTTGCAAAAAATAAAGGTTTTTGACACTCGGAGACCGAGTTTACATGCGTGCAACACTCGTAAAACGCGATTTCTCGATTTGGCTGATTGACGGTTTTTCGCTCGCGGCATCGGTGACAAACGAGTTTCAACGATGCAAAACGTTAGATTTGCACAAAATAAAGGTTTTTGACACTCGGTGACCGAGTTTACATGCGTGCAGCGCTCGCAAAACGTGATGGCTCGATATAGCTGATTGACGCTTTTTCACTCGCGGCATCGGTGCCAAACGAGTTGTTATGCCGCTCGTCGCGTATTAGTTAGAATACGGACGATGGATAATATTTATTTAATTATTTTGGGGATCGTTCGTCAATAAAGAGTTAGAACTCACGTGAACGGATTAACAGTAGTTGATTTATTGTAATGGTTGTGTTACAATTATTTAATTGAGCTCTTGCTCGGTTAATTCAAAGAGATTATTTCTATATTGTCGGTCGGGCGAGCCCTCACGGTCGGATGCGTCCGATCGTGGTGCGAGTTGTTATAAGACTGATTTTACTGCCGCTCTGAGCGCAGCAAGTTGACTGCAATTGCCCAAAAGTGCAATTGCAGATAAAGTGCAAATTGTGACATTGTCAATCGAGGTCACTCGATCGCAGATCGGTTGGCCCATCGATTGCAATATCCGCACGCAATCCGCGTTAGCGCATTCCAACACGCGTGACTCCACGCGGTTGCGACATTTCGTTCAATTGTGCCCTGACGTACAATTCAGGTCACAATTAACAAAATAAATTAAATTATTTCTGAATTTTATTCCGGGGCGCAACATCCCTCCCCCCTTAAAGGAAAAAATCGCGAAGTCGATTTTTTCCCCAATCCTAGGTTTAATAATAATTTTCCATACAAATCACATTATCCCCTTAGATTCTATATAAATCTAATGTTGCCTCCCGCTGTCACATGCGGGTGGACCTTGCGGCTTGTTTATTTTTATTTCCGCGTATCGGAGCTGCTCGCGCGGTGTGAACAACCCGGCGCGCACATTCTGCTGACGCAGCATTGTCACGTCGCGCGCGGTCTCCGGGCGCGCGGCCTTCAAGCGCGCGGCCTCCGAGCGCGCGGCTGGTGCCTCTACGTTTATGTGCACGGCCGACGGGGCCACGGCGTTCGGCGAAGCCGTCGGTGTCGCCTTACGCGCGCGGTATCTCCTCAGCGCGAGGTAGCTAACTAATACTACCACAATCACTGCACAGATAGAGTACATACTTATATTATGCACCCACTGTCCGTGTATAATAAAGTCTCTATTCGCATTTTCCTCGATTTTGTCCATTTGTTTCCCGAGGTCCTCGATTTCCTCGGGATTTTGGATGATCGGTGCGAGGTCGAACTTGCCGTCTCCGGTTTGCACTTGTTGACGCGTCTGTTCCTCAATGTCCGACAGCGTTAAGTTAAACGGAGGCAAATAATGTTCGCTTATTTCCTGGACCGATCGTCCCGTCGTCCGCACGGTGAAATCCTGAGCGGTTACCGTACAAGTCCCTATCAGAGCCAGTATTCCCGAATTTTCTATCTTATCGCTATAGACGGGTTGATTATCGCAGGCTACGCTAATAATTTCTTCTTTCGGCGCCACGTATATCCAACGGCCCGGCTGCCGCATTGGTATTATCCTGGCACGCGCAAGGGTTACCGCCCGCTTCGCGCAGCGCGCACCGCTGCCTATATCAATTTTTGCCGCCATCAGCACCTCGCAGGGTGCAGTGCCCGGCAACGGCCTTGACGGATGCACCGGCGCGCAAATGTAATGACGCGCGTGTTTCTTGCAATTTCCGAGTTCAATTTCGGGCATTCGGATATAACTCCGTCCTTCCTGGTCCACAATTACCAATTCCTCGGCTATCTCGAATTCAAAATAAGAAGTATTGCCCGCTTGTACTGGCATCGGGTATATCTTATTCACTTGGTATGTCTGTGGGCCCACCAGTGGGATATCCAATACCAACACCACTTCGTTCTCGTGGCTGTACGCCTTCGCGTCGGTCAGTCGTAGTAACGCGGCGGCATTATGTTTTATCAGCGCTACGGGGAAGCCTGTGCCCGCCGGCAAGTGTGCGAGCGCGTCGGTGAGATACTCTACGAGCCGGCGCGGCGGTAGTAGAGCAGGGCTCACGTTACCCGTACCGAGTCCCGCGAACACCCACACCAATTCTTTTACGTCGGTGAGCAGCGCCTCCACCACCACACCTATGACTGCGAGACTTTCGTCGAGTCTCTGACGCACGCTGAGCTGATCCATCCTGTCGCTCAGGGTTTTTTGGACGTATTCCACCTGGCTCTGCAACGCCAGTTCATTGGCCCTTATGACGCTCGCGGAGCTATTGAATATAGCGAGCGTGGACCGGACCACCTGCATCTGGTCCTTGATGCAATGCTGATTGTTGGCTTGGCCCTCGCGGAGCGCGAGAATCTCGTCGTTGATTCTTTCCGCGTCAGCAGCATCCATATTTCCGGTAATTGATTTGACGATGCTTCCGAGTCCGTCAATCAATCCGCGGCGAACTCGCTTACGCCCTGGCAGCACGAGATCGTGCACCGTCTCGATGCCGTCGGATATCCGCCCCAGCATTCGCTCGACCTTGGTCGTGATGACGGGGCAGAGTTCATCGGTCGCATCGGCCGCGGCCACTCTTTTGCACACAGCCTTCAGCTGATGCAGCTGTATCACGGCGTTGAAGGTTCGCGCGTGGATCGCGGACAAGTCCATTGACACCGCCAAACGCCACGTGCTCTTCACCTCCGACAAACTTCCGATTTCTTCGTAGAAAATTCCAGGGTTGTGTGCGAACGGCCGAATCTGACACCCAAGCTCCTGGCCATCCACGTTGAAGGTGCCTAATATGGCCCAGGCCGTTCTGGAAGCAGAAAGTCGCGCTGTTACCAAGCTGCTCGATCGCCTGATGCTGATGCAGCTAAATTTCTCCCTTCTTTTCGGGTTTTACGCGGTTTTAAATACGGCGTTGGAGCTCCCGGGGCTCATTCATCGCTCAAAATTTACGGATTCTCCGTCGTTTCGCACCGCTAAAAAAAAAAATCTTTCCACTTCGAAATGGGCTTCTGCGGCAGACAGAACCGTCGCGCCAACCCGGGCGCTCACCCCGCTGATCCGCGGCTGGTCGAGCCGACTCACGCCCTCGAGCTACTGAGGGTGGCCGTAAGTACTCTCGAAAATTCCGCAATTGTTCGCCACACCCCAGTGGTAAACGGCTTTTTTTTTTTTTATTTTTCCAGATCGCCCTCCTGGAGAAAGGGGAACCAGGTTGCATCTCGTGGGTCCAGGGCCTGACCGCCCATGCGCGCTCGATTCGTCGCGAGCGTCAATGGCGGCGCGACAATCTGGCCGACCTGTGGGGTTTCGGTCGCTGGGGACCCTCCCCCTCGTCTTCGCGTTTCCTCGGCCTTCGCCGCCTCTTCTGCGAGGGTACGGCCGCCACCCGAGCCACGTGTCCTCTCCAGCTTCCCCCGTCGCACGATTGTATCGAGGAGATGTCGGCGGACGAAAGTGACGACGAAATTTGGTGACGCCACCCGTTTTTTTAGAGTTGTCAGCGGCGCCCATCCGCCGTAGGTTTTTTTAAAAATATATGATGGGACTTTTAAACAAAATTTACCGTCTTCGGCGTTTTGATTAGGCCTGTAAGGAATTTCCCCCTGTAATAGAGCAGGAAACCCTTCCTTCACCTTTGCGTATATATTTTTATGTTTAAGGGCTAATAGATAAATATGTAATTTTTATAGAGAATTTTTTTTTTATAGATATCTCTCTTTTTTTTTTTTTTTTTTTGATCCGGGCTTTTATGCTAGGATTACTGGTCGACGAAGTGCTTGAGCCGGTTTGCATGTACCGTGCTCGCCTTCCGACCCTTTTTAATGACGATGGTGACCGGAGATTTCACCTCCGTCACCGCATATGGCCCTGTCCACTTCGGCGTCAATTTCGCCGACCGGCCACGTCGCACGGTTTCGTCCCGGAGCAACACGCGGTCGCCAACGCGAAAAATGCAATCCCGTGCAGTTTTGTCGAATTGTTCTTTCGACTTCTGCTTGGCGATTTGCAAATTTTCACGTGCCACCGACCATGCGGCACGCAGACGCTCTCGGAGCTCGTGTGCGTAGTCGTCGTGTGTATATGTGGGTCGCGGCTCCTGTTTCACCGCAGTCGGCAGCACCGCCGCGCGCCCGAACACGAGCTCATACGGTGATAATCCGGTAGCTGTGTGCGGCGTCGTATTGTAAACAAACATCGCGTACGGCAGCCATTCGTCCCAATTTCCCTGATCCTCCTGTATGTAATTTTTCAGGTACTCTGCGAGAGTTCGGTGCGACCGCTCCAGAGCCCCGTTGCTCTCCGGATGATAAGCCGTCGTCTGAATTTTCTTAATCCGCAGGAGTTTACAGACTTCCTTAAAAACGGAACTCAGAAAGTTGGCCCCCTGGTCTGAGAGGATTTTCTCCGGAATTCCGTACCGGCAGATCACCTCCTCGACCAGCGCCTTGGCGATGGTGTTGGCCTCCTGATTCGGAATGGGAATGGCGGCGCTGTACTTGGTGAGCGCATCCTGGAACGTGAGCACATATTTGTTCCCAGCTGCCGTTTCCGGTAACGGTCCAACGATGTCGACCGCCGTTTTTTCGAATGCCCTTTCCGGTGTGTCAGTCACGACCATCGGCACCCTTTCCCGATTCCTCAATTTATTTTTCTGGCAGGATTCACAGGCGGCGATATAATCGGTAATTTCCCCGCGCATTCCCGGCCATTCGTACTTGGCGCGGATTCTTTCGAGCGTTCTCTTGACGCCCTGGTGTCCCCCCAGAGGGGCATCGTGATATTCGTAGAGGAGTTGCTTTCGCGTGGCGGCATCCGGGCAGGTTACGCCACTGCTGCAGCCACTCTCCTCTATCGTCGCTGTGTCCTTCTCCTCGCCCGGCTGTAAGTATACCGGGCGGCTCGCCCCGCACTCCGACTCCCCGCGTTGGCTTCCATGCCACGCCGCGCTAGCCGTAGCGTGCTGACCCGCATTACCCCGCGCCTGGTGCGCGCCGAGCTTGGCGTCGCGCTCGCACTCCCGCGCGGGCTCCCTCTCTCTCTCCTCGAGTCTCCTCTTTGCGCGATGCTTCGTCGTCTCCCCTCCACTCGGCGGCTCGGCCGAGTGCCTGCTGCTACGCTCGCTCGCAGTGGTGCTGTCTCCCTCGCACCCACTGTCGCGCTCGCTTTCCGCGTCGGAGCTGCTTTCTTTGTCGCACTCCCGCGGCTGCCCGTTCGCGGCGTTGCTCGCGCTCCCTTGCGCTGCAGCTGCCTGTCTCTCTCGCACTTGCGCACGGGTAGCAATACAAATGCGACTTAGCGCGTCGGCATTCGTATTCCTTTTCCCCGCTTTATATTCCACGTCGAATTCATGTTCGGCGAGCTTAATTTTCCAGCGCATCAGCCTCGATCCTGGATCCTTTACACCGAACAACCAGGTGAGAGGTTGATGATCGGTAATGACCCGAAATCGTGTGCCGTACACGTAGGGCCGAAATTGCGCCAACGCCCACACGATCGCGAGCAACTCTTTCTCGGTCGTTGTGTAATTTAACTCCGCCTTTGATAAGGTGCGACTCGCGTAACAGATGGGCAGATCCTCGCCCACTGGTCCCTGCGAGAGTATCGCGCCTATCGCCTTGTCGGACGCGTCAGTCGTTACCAAGAATTGCCTGGTAAAATCCGGGTATTGCAACACCGGTGCTGAAGTGAGCGCGGCCTTTAAACTCTCGAACGCCGCGTCACGCACAGGTGTCCACGCCCACGGCTCATCTTTGCGTATGAGTTCCGTGAGTGGCTTCGCTATATCCGAATAATTCCGGATGAACTTCCGATAATAACCTGCCAGGCCGAGAAACGATTGCACGCCCTTGACGTCCCTGGGAACGGGATAGTTCCGTGCGGCTTCCAGTTTTTTGGGATCAGCTCGGACACCGTTTTCCGAGATGATGTGCCCCAGGAAGTGCGTCTCCTTCCGCAAAAACTGGCATTTCCCCGGCTGCACAGCCAGATTTGCCTCCCTCAATCGCTGCAGCACGTCTCGCAGTCGATCGTTGTGGTCCTTCAGGTTCTTCCCGTAGATCACAATGTCGTCGAGGTAGACGTAGCATTTGACCCCCTGTATCCCCGCCAGGACAGAGTTCATGAGCCTCTGAAAAGTTGGTGGGGCGTTTTTTAACCCGAACGGCATTCGGTTGTATTCGAAGTGTCCTTTGGGGGTCGAAAAAGCCGTCTTTTCCTTGTCCTCCTCTGCCATCGGGATTTGATGAAATCCCGAGGCAAGATCGAGGGTGGAAAAATATTGAGCTTTTCCCAACTGGTCCAATATTTCCGTGATATTGGGCAGTGGGTATGAGTCCCCGATGGTGGCTTCATTTATTTTTCGGAAATCCACCACGACTCGCAGACGCTGGACCCCGTTTGCGTCGGGTTTCTTCGTCACGACCAGCAACGGCGCGTTCCATTGGCTCCGGCTGGGGCGAATTATCCCGTCGTCCAGCATCTCCTCGATTTGCCGATCGATTTCCTGCTTGTGTGTTTCGGGCAATCGATACGGGCGCACCTTGATTGGCAGCACGCCGTCCTTCAGCGGAATGCGATGCTCCGCCATGTGCGTGCACTCTAATTTGTCGCCCTTTAAATGAAATAAATCCGCATATTCATTTAATATTTCCATTAGGGCATCCTTTTCTTCCTCGTTGAGGTGCGCGGTCGCGATATCCTCTCTCACTCGCTCGAGTCGACGCGCGCCTCTTTCCACCGCGAGCGTGTGTATGCGCGGTGAGTCACTCACACCGTCGCGCTCGGGCGTCGTTATCGGTAGCGTCTCAAGTGACACCTGCGGCCGCTCCACCTCGACCACGTGCTCAGTCGTGTTGACAAGACTGACCACGCAGCTATTTCCTCGAGGCGGCGTGATGCATCCGCCAAGAATAATGCCCGGCATTATTTCCCTGCGCGCGAGCATCCCCACCAATTTGCTGTTTGTCTTCGCGTAGGTCAGATTCTCGCTACGCGGCGGGAGCTGGATCTTCGATTTTCCATCGATGAGTGGCATCGCATGCCCGTATAATTTGAGGGTTTCCCCACTCAAAATGTCGGCCTTGTGCTTCTTCATAAAGTCCATGCCGAGCAGGCCATTGACCCCTAATGGTACTTCGTCGCGCACGACGTAGAACCAGTGTTTCACGGTTACCGCGGGAGTTTTTAGTACCACCTCCGCCTTGCACAACGGAGAGACCTGCTCCCCTCCGACCCCTTGCAGCTCGACGTCGCTGTCCTCGATCATCGTGGTGGGCTTCAAACAGCCTCTCTTGATGATGCTGCACTGGGCTCCGGTGTCGGCCTTCAGCGTGAGCGTTCCCTTTACGGCGACCGGTGACGCGATATCAAAATCGCTGGCCGAGTCGCTTATCGCTGGCACAGTGACCTGCATTAGTTGCCGCGGCCGCTGGCCGACGGCTCGGCCGTCGACCGCCGGGTCTCGAATTTCGCTGACGGTGGCCAGCGTGCGTACGCTCAGCGTACCCAGCTCGCGTCGTGCGGGCTTCCCGCCGTCCTTGGCCTGGATCGTCGCGTAGCTCTTATCGGCTGTCCTTGTAGCCGGCTGTTGATTCTGCTGCTGTTGCTGCTCAGCTTCCTTCTTCTGCCTCTTCCGGCATTCCTTCCAGGTGTGGCCTTTTATTTTGCAGTAATTGCACACCACGTCCACCTGACTTATTGTTTTGTTCGGATTGGCTGCTGGCAGGCTCACTCTGCCGGGCTTCCTACAATCCCTTGACAGGTGCCCGACTTTTCCGCAATTATAACAGGTTTTTCCGCCGGCGTCCTGTCCACCGACGGATCTCCGGGCGCCCGCCTGGGCCCCATTACCTCCTGCGTTCGCGGTCTTTGGGTTCACCATCTGCGTGACCTCGATGGCGCCGGCAATCGACTCATGCAACGTCGCGTAATTTCGCGAGCGCACGAGGATTTGCACTTGCCCGCTCAGGCCTTGTTCGAAGTTGGCTTGCGCGCAACGACGAGTGACCCATTCCACGGTTCGCGCCTCGGCCTCCGTGGGTAAACCCTCGCATAATTTTTCGACGATCTCAATCGTCAATTTTTCCACTCTCGTGGCGTAGACACTGATGTCCTCTCCCTGGCCCTGGCGCAGACTGTTAAACTCGAGCTGGAGCGCAGCCAGTGACTTCCGCTTCCCGTAGAGAGCTTCGAGTTCGTCCGCCAGCTGATCCATGGTGTCGAATCTCTTGTGCTTCAACTCCATGGAGGCCCGTCCAGTGAGCTTATTGCTGATTACCAATTCCAGCAAAAGCTCCTTGTGGTCGTCTGGGACCCGCCGGAACACCGTCCAGCACGATCGCAGGAACCCGTCCAGTTCGTTGACGTTTTCCCCGTCGAATGTTTTCACCAGCTTGATGGCCTGCGTGAAATCCATCAGTGGTCCCCGCGGCGGCCGATATTCGTCGCTGCGCCGCATCACCGCGGAGTTTCGCGGTGCAAACCTGGGCCGACTCCCCGACGCTGACGGGGACGTCGCCTGCTGCGTCTCCTCCTGGTCCCGAACCAGGTTCTGGGGGTTTTGTCCGCTCCCCTCGCGGCGCCCCAGTGTCTCGCGCAGCTCCTGTATTTTTGCCTCCAAAATGAGGATGTACTCGCGCTCAGTTCCGCGAGCTTCTTCCAGGGTGCACGTCAGCAACTCGTGCTCGCTTGCGCCGTGAAGCTTACGTCGGGCTCCCAAGGGTTGGTTGCGTGGTACCGCCCCCTGGCCCCCCTGTTGCCGGCCCACCCGACCGTCGTAGATCGAGTTGGCGGCCGTCCCTGGATTTGACAGCTCCTGTCTCATCTGGTCGATCTCCTGATCGACCATGTCGTCCGTCACGTGGTCCAGCGCCTCGTCGTAACCGTCCGCCATGCCTGCTCCTCCGGCGAGCTCTTCTGAGCTGGTGAACGCAGTCCCTCTGCGCGTATTTACCCCGAATTGCAGGGCCAAACTACGCGACAGAACACTCTGCCTGCGCTCCGGTATCCGACTCGTCGGTGATAATTCCCCGAGGGCTTGACGAGCGCGAAAGGTGATATCACCGAGGGCTGCTTCTACCCCGGTTGTAGGGCTCACAACCTCGCCCGGAAGGGTTGTCTCGAGCGAGTTTCCCCTTCGCAACGGCGCGTCGAACTTATCACCCGGCATGTGACGATAATCCGCCCTTTCCCGTTGCCGGCGTAACTCGTATTACGTTCGCGGAATTTTTTTCCCTAACCGTCTCTTTAAATTTTTCGCGCACAAAATAAAATGTCCCTATCCGACTGGCTCTGATACGTAATGGGAAATGCGGTAACCGCTACTTACAGGACGCCGTAGAGCCGCATGCCGCCTCCGGAGTTGTCCCGCCCGTGTGGTGTCAGGGTCCCCGAGGTGTGGCGCTGCTGGTCCAGGTTTCGTCCTCCTTCCTGTCCGGTCCGCTTCCTCTCGTCCTAGCCGTCGGCTGGTTGCGTTGCTCGTTCGCACTGGTTCACAGCACTCGACAAATCGACGACTGCGTGTCGATTTGCACCAGCCTATCGCCGACGTCTGCGTGTCGAGATAGCGCTGGGTTTTTACCGGTAACCGGAGGGATTCGGTAACTTTACGAACCTCGGTTATTTGACCGGTCACTCGACTGTCCGAAATCACGTTGACAGATCCCACCGCTGCCACCAAAATGTTATGCCGCTCGTCGCGTATTAGTTAGAATACGGACGATGGATAATATTTATTTAATTATTTTGGGGATCGTTCGTCAATAAAGAGTTAGAACTCACGTGAACGGATTAACAGTAGTTGATTTATTGTAATGGTTGTGTTACAATTATTTAATTGAGCTCTTGCTCGGTTAATTCAAAGAGATTATTTCTATATTGTCGGTCGGGCGAGCCCTCACGGTCGGATGCGTCCGATCGTGGTGCGAGTTGTTATAAGACTGATTTTACTGCCGCTCTGAGCGCAGCAAGTTGACTGCAATTGCCCAAAAGTGCAATTGCAGATAAAGTGCAAATTGTGACATTGTCAATCGAGGTCACTCGATCGCAGATCGGTTGGCCCATCGATTGCAATATCCGCACGCAATCCGCGTTAGCGCATTCCAACACGCGTGACTCCACGCGGTTGCGACATTTCGTTCAATTGTGCCCTGACGTACAATTCAGGTCACAATTAACGAAATAAATTAAATTATTTCTGAATTTTATTCCGGGGCGCAACAGAGTTTCAAGGATGCAAAACGATGCATTTGCAAAAAATAAAGGTTTTTGACACTCGGAGACCGAGTTTACATGCGTGCAACACTCGCAAAAAGCGATTTCTCGATTTGGCTGTTTGACGCATTTTCGTTCGCGGCATCGGTGCCAAACGAGTTTCAACGATGCAAAACGATGGATTTGCACAAAATCAAGGTTTTTGACACTCGGCGAGCGAGTAAACATGCGTTCAACGGTCGCAAAACGCGATGGCTCGATTTTGCTGTTTGACGCATTTTCTCTCGCGGTATCGGTGCCACACGAGTTTCAACGATGCAAAACGATACATTTACACAAAATAAAAGTTTTTGACACTCGGTGACCGAGTTTACATGCGTGCAGCGCTCGCAAAACGTGATTTATCGATATGGCTGATTGACGCTTTTTCACTCGCGGCATCGGTGCCAAACGAGTTTCAACGATGCAAAACGATGCATTTGCAAAAAATAAAGGTTTTTGACATTCGGAGACCGAGTTTACATGCGTGCAACACTCGCAAAAAGCGATTTCTCGATTTGGCTGTTTGACGCATTTTCGTTCGCGGCATCGGTGCCAAACGAGTTTCAACGATGCAAAACGATGGATTTGCACAAAATCAAGGTTTTTGACACTCGGCGAGCGAGTAAACATGCGTTCAACGGTCGCAAAACGCGATGGCTCGATTTTGCTGTTTGACGCATTTTCTCTCGCGGTATCGGTGCCACACGAGTTTCAACGATGCAAAACGATACATTTACACAAAATAAAAGTTTTTGACACTCGGCGACCGAGTTTATATGCGTGCAACACTCGCAAAACGCGATTTCTCGATTTGGCTGATTGACGCTTTTTCACTCGCGGCATCGGTGCCAAACGAGTTTCAACGATGCAAAACGTTAGATTTGCACAAAATAAAGGTTTTTGACACTCGGTGACCGAGTTTACATGCGTGCAGCGCTCGCAAAACGTGATTTATCGATTTGGCTGATTGACGGTTTTTCGCTCGCAGCATCGGTGCCAAACGAGTTTTGACGATGCAAAACGATGCATTTTCACAAAATAAAGGTTTTTATCACTCGGTGACCGAGTTTACATGAGTACAACACTCGCAAAACCCGATTTCTCGATTTGGCTGATTAACGCTTTTTCACTCGCGGCATCGGTGCCAAACGAGTTTCAACGATGCAAAGCGATGCATTTGCACAAAATAAAAGTTTTTGACACTCGGCGGCCGAGTTTATATGCGTGCAACACTCGCAAAACGCGATTTCTCGATTTGGCTGAATGACGCTTTTTCACTCGCGGCATCGGTGCCAAACGAGTTTCAACGATGCAAAACGATGCATTTGCACAAAATAAAGGTTTTTGACACTCAGCGACCGAGTTTACTTTGCGTTCAACGCTCGCAAAACGCGATGGCTCGATTTGGCTGTTTGACGCATTTTCGCTCGCGGCATCGGTGCCAAACGAGTGTTAACGATGCAAAACGATGGATTTGCACAAAATCAAGGTTTTTGACACTCGGCGACCGTGTTTACATGCGTTCAACGCTCGCAAAACGCGATGGATCGATTTGGCTGTTTGACGCATTTTCGCTCGCGGTATCGGTGCCAAACGAGTTTCAACGATGCAAAACGATGCATTTGCTCAAAATAAAAGTTTTTGACACTCGGCGACCGTGTTTACATGCGTGCAGCGCTCGCAAAACGCGATTTTTCGATTTGGCTGATTAACGCTTTTTCATTCGCGGCATCGGTGCCAAACGAGTTTCAACGATGCAAAGCGATGCATTTGCACAAAATAAAAGTTTTTGACACTCGGCGAGCGAGTAAACATGCGTTCAACGGTCGCAAAACGCGATGGCTCGATTTTGCTGTTTGACGCATTTTCTCTCGCGGTATCGGTGCCACACGAGTTTCAACGATGCAAAACGATACATTTACACAAAATAAAAGTTTTTGACACTCGGCGACCGAGTTTATATGCGTGCAACACTCGCAAAACGCGATTTCTCGATTTGGCTGATTGACGCTTTTTCACTCGCGGCATCGGTGCCAAACGAGTTTCAACGATGCAAAACGATGCATTTGCATAAATTAAAGGTTTTTGACACTCGGAGACCGAGTTTACATGCGTGCAACACTCGCAAAACGCTATTTCTCGATTTGGCTGATTGACGCTTTTTCACTCGCGGCATCGAACGAGTTTCAATGATGCAAAACGATGGATTTGCACAAAATGAAAGTTTTTTACACTCAGCGACCGAGTTTACTTGCGTTCAACGCTCGCAAAACGCGATGGCTGGATTTGGCTGTTTGACGCATTTTCGCTCGCGGCATCGGTGCCAAACGAGTGTTATCGATGCAAAACGATGGATTTTCACAAAATCAAGGTTTTTGTCACGCGGTGACCAAGTTAACATGCGTGAAACACTCGCATAACGCGATTTCTCGATTTGGCTTATTGGGGCTTTTTCACTCACGGCATCGGTGCCAAACGAGTGTTAACGATGCAAAACGATGGATTTGCACAAAGTCAAGGTTTTTGACACTCGGCGACCGAGTTTACATGCGTGCAACGCTCACAAAACGCGATGGCTCGATTTGGATGATTGACGCTTTTTCACTCGCGGCATCGGTGCCAAACGAGTTTCAACGATGCAAAACGATGGATTTGCACAAGGATGCAACCAAGGTGCATCCTTACATCCTTTTTGGATGTAATCAAGGTTTTTGACACTTGCTGACCGAGTTTACATGCGCGCTGAGCTCGCAAAACGTGATTTCTCCATTTGGCTGATTGGCGGTTTTTCGCTCGCGGCATCGGTGCTAAACGAGTTTCAACGATGCAAAATGTTAGATTTGCACAAAATAAAGGTTTTTGACACTCGGTGACCGAGTTTACATGCGTGCAGCGCTCGCAAAACGTGATTTATCGATTTGGCTGATTGACGGTTCTTCGCTTGCGGCATCGGTGCCAAACTAGTTTCAACGATGCAAAACGATGCATTTGCACAAAATAAAAGGTTTTGACACTCGGCGACCGTGTTTACATGCGTGCAGCGCTTACAAAACGCGATTTCTCGATTTGGCTGATTGACGCTTTATCACTCGCGACATCGGTGCCAAACGAGTGTTAACGATGCAAAACGATGGATTTGCACAAAATAAAGGTTCTTGACACTCAGCGACCGAGTTTATATGCGTGCAACACTCGCAAAACGCGATTTCTCGATTTGGCTGTTTGACGCATTTTCGCTCGCAGCATCGGTACCAAGCGAGTGTTAACGATGCAAAGTGATGGATTTGCACAAAATCAAGGTTTTTGACACTCGGCGACCGAGTTTACATGCGTCCAACGCTCGCAGAATGCGATTTCTCGATTTGGCTGATTGACGCTTTTTCGCTTGCGGCATCAGTGCCAAACGAGAGTTAACGATGCAAAACGATGCATTTTCACGAAATAGAGGTTTTTGTTACTCGGAGACCGAGTTTACATGCGTGCAACGCTCGCAAAACGCGGTGTCTCATTTTAGTTGTTTGACGCTTTTTCACTCGCGGCATCGGTGCTAAACGAGTTTCAACGATGCAAAACGATGTATTTGCAAAAAATAAAGGTTTTTGACACTCGGAGACCGAGTTTACATGCGTGCAACACTCGCAGAACGCGATTTCTCGATTTGGCTGATTGACGGTTTTTCGCTCGCGGCATCGGTGACAAACGAGTTTCAACGATGCAAAACGTTAGATTTGCACAAAATAAAGGTTTTTGACACTCGGTGACCGAGTTTACATGCGTGCAGCGCTCGCAAAACGTGATGGCTCGATATAGCTGATTGACGCTTTTTCACTCGCGGCATCGGTGCCAAACGAGTTTCAAGGATGCAAAACGATGCATTTGCAAAAAATAAAGGTTTTTGACACTCGGAGACCGAGTTTACATGCGTGCAACACTCGCAAAAAGCGATTTCTCGATTTGGCTGTTTGACGCATTTTCGTTCGCGGCATCGGTGCCAAACGAGTTTCAACGATGCAAAACGATGGATTTGCACAAAATCAAGGTTTTTGACACTCGGCGAGCGAGTAAACATGCGTTCAACGGTCGCAAAACGCGATGGCTCGATTTTGCTGTTTGACGCATTTTCTCTCGCGGTATCGGTGCCACACGAGTTTCAACGATGCAAAACGATACATTTACACAAAATAAAAGTTTTTGACACTCGGTGACCGAGTTTACATGCGTGCAGCGCTCGCAAAACGTGATTTATCGATATGGCTGATTGACGCTTTTTCACTCGCGGCATCGGTGCCAAACGAGTTTCAACGATGCAAAACGATGCATTTGCAAAAAATAAAGGTTTTTGACACTCGGAGACCGAGTTTACATGCGTGCAACACTCGCAAAAAGCGATTTCTCGATTTGGCTGTTTGACGCATTTTCGTTCGCGGCATCGGTGCCAAACGAGTTTCAACGATGCAAAACGATGGATTTGCACAAAATCAAGGTTTTTGACACTCGGCGAGCGAGTAAACATGCGTTCAACGGTCGCAAAACGCGATGGCTCGATTTTGCTGTTTGACGCATTTTCTCTCGCGGTATCGGTGCCACACGAGTTTCAACGATGCAAAACGATACATTTACACAAAATAAAAGTTTTTGACACTCGACGACCGAGTTTATATGCGTGCAACACTCGCAAAACGCGATTTCTCGATTTGGCTGATTGACGCTTTTTCACTCGCGGCATCGGTGCCAAACGAGTTTCAACGATGCAAAACGATGCATTTGCACAAAATAAAGGTTTTTGACACTCAGCGACCGAGTTTACTTGCGTTCAACGCTCGCAAAACGCGATGGCTCGATTTGGCTGTTTGACGCATTTTCGCTCGCGGCATCGGTGCCAAACGAGTGTTAACGATGCAAAACGATGGATTTGCACAAAATCAAGGTTTTTGACACTCGGCGACCGTGTTTACATGCGTTCAACGCTCGCAAAACGCGATGGCTCGATTTGGCTGTTTGACGCATTTTCGCTCGCGGTATCGGTGCCAAACGAGTTTCAACGACGCAAAACGATGCATTTGCTCAAAATAAAAGTTTTTGACACTCGGCGACCGTGTTTACATGCGTGCAGCGCTCGCAAAACGCGATTTCTCGATTTGGCGGATTGACGGTTCTTCGCTCGCGGCATCGGTGCCAAACGAGTTTCAACGATGCAAAACGATGGATTTGCACAAAATCAAGGTTTTTGACACTCGGCGAGCGAGTAAACATGCGTTCAACGCTCGCAAAACGCGATGGCTCGATTTGGCTGTTTGACGCATTTTCGCTCGCGGCATCGGTGCCAAACGAGTGTCAACGATGCAAAACGATGGATTTTCACAAAATCAAGGTTTTTGTCACGCGGTGACCAAGTTAACATGTGTGAAACACTCGCATAACGCGATTTCTCGATTTGGCTTATTGGGGCTTTTTCACTCGCGGCATTGGTGCCAAACGAGTGTTAACGATGCAAAACGATGGATTTGCACAAAGTCAAGGTTTTTGACACTCGGCGACCGAGTTTACATGCGTGCAACGCTAACAAAACGCGATGGCTCGATTTGGATGATTGACGCTTTTTCACTCGCGGCATCGGTGCCAAACGAGTTTCAACGATGCAAAACGATGGATTTGCACAAGGATGCAACCAAGGTGCATCCTTACATCCTTTTTGGATGTAATCAAGGTTTTTGACACTTGCTGACCGAGTTTACATGCGCGCTGAGCTCGCAAAACGTGATTTCTCCATTTGGCTGATTGGCGGTTTTTCGCTCGCGGCATCGGTGCTAAACGAGTTTCAACGATGCAAAATGTTAGATTTGCACAAAATAAAGGTTTTTGACACTCGGTGACCGAGTTTACATGCGTGCAGCGCTCGCAAAACGTGATTTATCGATTTGGCTGATTGACGGTTCTTCGCTTGCAGCATCGGTGCCAAACTAGTTTCAACGATGCAAAACGATGCATTTGCACAAAATAAAAGGTTTTGACATTCGGCGACCGTGTTTACATGCGTGCAGCGCTTACAAAACGCGATTTCTCGATTTGGCTGATTGACGCTTTATCACTCGCGACATCGGTGCCAAACGAGTGTTATCGATGCAAAACGATGGATTTGCACAAAATAAAGGTTCTTGACACTCAGCGACCGAGTTTATATGCGTGCAACACTCGCAAAACGCGATTTCTCGATTTGGCTGTTTGACGCATTTTCGCTCGCAGCATCGGTACCAAGCGAGTGTTAACGATGCAAAGTGATGGATTTGCACAAAATCAAGGTTTTTGACACTCGGCGACCGAGTTTACATGCGTCCAACGCTCGCAGAACGCGATTTCTCGATTTGGCTGATTGACGCTTTTTCGCTTGCGGCATCAGTGCCAAACGAGTGTTAACGATGCAAAACGATGCATTTTGACGAAATAGAGGTTTTTGTTACTCGGAGACCGAGTTTACATGCGTGCAACGCTCGCAAAACGCGATGTCTCATTTTAGTTGTTTGACGCTTTTTCACTCGCGGCATCGGTGCTAAACGAGTTTCAACGATGCAAAACGATGTATTTGCAAAAAATAAAGGTTTTTGACACTCGGAGACCGAGTTTACATGGTGCAACACTCGCAAAACGCGATTTCTCGATTTGGCTGATTGACGGTTTTTCGCTCGCGGCATCGGTGACAAACGAGTTTCAACGATGCAAAACGTTAGATTTGCACAAAATAAAGGTTTTTGACACTCGGTGACCGAGTTTACATGCGTGCAGCGCTCGCAAAACGTGATTTATCGATTTGGCTGATTGACGGTTTTTCGCTCGCAGCATCGGTGCCAAACGAGTTTTGACGATGCAAAACGATGCATTTTCACAAAATAAAGGTTTTTGTCACTCGGTGACCGAGTTTACATGAGTACAACACTCGCAAAACCCGATTTCTCGATTTGGCTGATTAACGCTTTTTCACTCGCGGCATCGGTGCCAAACGAGTTTCAACGATGCAAAGCGATGCATTTGCACAAAATAAAAGTTTTTGACACTCGGCGACCGAGTTTATATGCGTGCAACAATCGCAAAACGCGATTTCTCGATTTGGCTGATTGACGCTTTTTCACTCGCGGCATCGGTGCCAAACGAGTTTCAACGATGCAAAACGATGCATTTGCACAAAATAAAGGTTTTTGACACTCGGAGACCGAGTTTACATGCGTGCAACACTCGCAAAACGCTATTTCTCCATTTGGCTGATTGACGCTTTTTCACTCGCGGCATCGAACGAGTTTTAATGATGTAAAACGATGGATTTGCACAAAATGAAAGTTTTTTACACTCAGCGACCGAGTTTACTTGCGTTCAACGCTCGCAAAACGCGATGGCTCGATTTGGCTGTTTGACGCATTTTCGCTCGCGGCATCGGTGCCAAACGAGTGTTAACGATGCAAAACGATGGATTTTCACAAAATCAAGGTTTTTGTCACGCGGTGACCAAGTTAACATGCGTGAAACACTCGCATAACGCGATTTCTCGATTTGGCTTATTGGGGCTTTTTCACTCGCGGCATCGGTGCCAAACGAGTGTAAACGATGCAAAACGATGGATTTGCACAAAGTCAAGGTTTTTGACACTCGGCGACCGAGTTTATATGCGTGCAACACTCGCAAAACGTGATTTCTCGATTTGGCTGATTGACGCTTTTTCACTCGCGGCATCGGTGCCAAACGAGTTTCAACGATGCAAAACGATGCATTTGCACAAAATAAAGGTTTTTGACACTCAGCGACCGAGTTTACTTGCGTTCAACGCTCGCAAAACGCGATGGCTCGATTTGGCTGTTTGACGCATTTTCGCTCGCGGCATCGGTGCCAAACGAGTGTTAACGATGCAAAACGATGGATTTGCACAAAATCAAGGTTTTTGACACTCGGCGACCGTGTTTACATGCGTTCAACGCTCGCAAAACGCGATGGCTCGATTTGGCTGTTTGACGCATTTTCGCTCGCGGTATCGGTGCCAAACGAGTTTCAACGACGCAAAACGATGCATTTGCTCAAAATCAAAGTTTTTGACACTCGGCGACCGTGTTTACATGCGTGCAGCGCTCGCAAAACGCGATTTCTCGATTTGGCGGATTGACGGTTCTTCGCTCGCGGCATCGGTGCCAAACGAGTTTCAACGATGCAAAACGATGGATTTGCACAAAATCAAGGTTTTTGACACTCGGCGAGCGAGTAAACATGCGTTCAACGGTCGCAAAACGCGATGGCTCGATTTTGCTGTTTGACGCATTTTCTCTCGCGGTATCGGTGCCACACGAGTTTCAACGATGCAAAACGATACATTTACACAAAATAAAAGTTTTTGACACTCGGCGACCGAGTTTATATGCGTGCAACACTCGCAAAACGCGATTTCTCGATTTGGCTGATTGACGCTTTTTCACTCGCGGCATCGGTGCCAAACGAGTTTCAACGATGCAAAACGATGCATTTGCATAAATTAAAGGTTTTTGACACTCGGAGACCGAGTTTACATGCGTGCAACACTCGCAAAACGCTATTTCTCGATTTGGCTGATTGACGCTTTTTCACTCGCGGCATCGAACGAGTTTCAATGATGCAAAACGATGGATTTGCACAAAATGAAAGTTTTTTACACTCAGCGACCGAGTTTACTTGCGTTCAACGCTCGCAAAACGCGATGGCTGGATTTGGCTGTTTGACGCATTTTCGCTCGCGGCATCGGTGCCAAACGAGTGTTATCGATGCAAAACGATGGATTTTCACAAAATCAAGGTTTCTGTCACGCGGTGACCAAGTTAACATGCGTGAAACACTCGCATAACGCGATTTCTCGATTTGGCTTATTGGGGCTTTTTCACTCACGGCATCGGTGCCAAACGAGTGTTAACGATGCAAAACGATGGATTTGCACAAAGTCAAGGTTTTTGACACTCGGCGACCGAGTTTACATGCGTGCAACGCTCACAAAACGCGATGGCTCGATTTGGATGATTGACGCTTTTTCACTCGCGGCATCGGTGCCAAACGAGTTTCAACGATGCAAAACGATGGATTTGCACAAGGATGCAACCAAGGTGCATCCTTACATCCGTTTTGGATGTAATCAAGGTTTTTGACACTTGCTGACCGAGTTTACATGCGCGCTGAGCTCGCAAAACGTGATTTCTCCATTTGGCTGATTGGCGGTTTTTCGCTCGCGGCATCGGTGCTAAACGAGTTTCAACGATGCAAAATGTTAGATTTGCACAAAATAAAGGTTTTTGACACTCGGTGACCGAGTTTACATGCGTGCAGCGCTCGCAAAACGTGATTTATCGATTTGGCTGATTGACGGTTCTTCGCTTGCGGCATCGGTGCCAAACTAGTTTCAACGATGCAAAACGATGCATTTGCACAAAATAAAAGGTTTTGACACTCGGCGACCGTGTTTACATGCGTGCAGCGCTTACAAAACGCGATTTCTCGATTTGGCTGATTGACGCTTTATCACTCGCGACATCGGTGCCAAACGAGTGTTAACGATGCAAAACGATGGATTTGCACAAAATAAAGGTTCTTGACACTCAGCGACCGAGTTTATATGCGTGCAACACTCGCAAAACGCGATTTCTCGATTTGGCTGTTTGACGCATTTTCGCTCGCAGCATCGGTACCAAGCGAGTGTTAACGATGCAAAGTGATGGATTTGCACAAAATCAAGGTTTTTGACACACGGCGACCGAGTTTACACGCGTCCAACGCTCGCAGAACGCGATTTCTCGATTTGGCTGATTGACGCTTTTTCGCTTGCGGCATCAGTGCCAAACGAGAGTTAACGATGCAAAACGATGCATTTTCACGAAATAGAGGTTTTTGTTACTCGGAGACCGAGTTTACATGCGTGCAACGCTCGCAAAACGCGGTGTCTCATTTTAGTTGTTTGACGCTTTTTCACTCGCGGCATCGGTGCTAAACGAGTTTCAACGATGCAAAACGATGTATTTGCAAAAAATAAAGGTTTTTGACACTCGGAGACCGAGTTTACATGCGTGCAACACTCGCAGAACGCGATTTCTCGATTTGGCTGATTGACGGTTTTTCGCTCGCGGCATCGGTGACAAACGAGTTTCAACGATGCAAAACGTTAGATTTGCACAAAATAAAGGTTTTTGACACTCGGTGACCGAGTTTACATGCGTGCAGCGCTCGCAAAACGTGATGGCTCGATATAGCTGATTGACGCTTTTTCACTCGCGGCATCGGTGCCAAACGAGTTTCAAGGATGCAAAACGATGCATTTGCAAAAAATAAAGGTTTTTGACACTCGGAGACCGAGTTTACATGCGTGCAACACTCGCAAAAAGCGATTTCTCGATTTGGCTGTTTGACGCATTTTCGTTCGCGGCATCGGTGCCAAACGAGTTTCAACGATGCAAAACGATGGATTTGCACAAAATCAAGGTTTTTGACACTCGGCGAGCGAGTAAACATGCGTTCAACGGTCGCAAAACGCGATGGCTCGATTTTGCTGTTTGACGCATTTTCTCTCGCGGTATCGGTGCCACACGAGTTTCAACGATGCAAAACGATACATTTACACAAAATAAAAGTTTTTGACACTCGGTGACCGAGTTTACATGCGTGCAGCGCTCGCAAAACGTGATTTATCGATATGGCTGATTGACGCTTTTTCACTCGCGGCATCGGTGCCAAACGAGTTTCAACGATGCAAAACGATGCATTTGCAAAAAATAAAGGTTTTTGACACTCGGAGACCGAGTTTACATGCGTGCAACACTCGCAAAAAGCGATTTCTCGATTTGGCTGTTTGACGCATTTTCGTTCGCGGCATCGGTGCCAAACGAGTTTCAACGATGCAAAACGATGGATTTGCACAAAATCAAGGTTTTTGACACTCGGCGAGCGAGTAAACATGCGTTCAACGGTCGCAAAACGCGATGGCTCGATTTTGCTGTTTGACGCATTTTCTCTCGCGGTATCGGTGCCACACGAGTTTCAACGATGCAAAACGATACATTTACACAAAATAAAAGTTTTTGACACTCGACGACCGAGTTTATATGCGTGCAACACTCGCAAAACGCGATTTCTCGATTTGGCTGATTGACGCTTTTTCACTCGCGGCATCGGTGCCAAACGAGTTTCAACGATGCAAAACGATGCATTTGCACAAAATAAAGGTTTTTGACACTCAGCGACCGAGTTTACTTGCGTTCAACGCTCGCAAAACGCGATGGCTCGATTTGGCTGTTTGACGCATTTTCGCTCGCGGCATCGGTGCCAAACGAGTTTCAACGATGCAAAACGATGGATTTGCACAAAATCAAGGTTTTTGACATTCGGCGAACGAGTAAACATGCGTTCAACGCTCGCAAAACGCGATGGCTCGATTTGGCTGTTTGACGCATTTTCGCTCGCGGCATCGGTGCCAAACGAGTGTCAACGATGCAAAACGATGGATTTTCACAAAATCAAGGTTTTTGTCACGCGGTGACCAAGTTGACATGTGTGAAACACTCGCATAACGCGATTTCTCGATTTGGCTTATTGGGGCTTTTTCACTCGCGGCATTGGTGCCAAACGAGTGTTAACGATGCAAAACGATGGATTTGCACAAAGTCAAGGTTTTTGACACTCGGCGACCGAGTTTACATGCGTGCAACACTCACAAAACGCGATGGCTCGATTTGGATGATTGACGCTTTTTCACTCGCGGCATCGGTGCCAAACGAGTTTCAACGATGCAAAACGATGGATTTGCACAAGGATGCAACCAAGGTGCATCCTTACATCCTTTTTGGATGTAATCAAGGTTTTTGACACTTGCTGACCGAGTTTACATGCGCGCTGAGCTCGCAAAACGTGATTTCTCCATTTGGCTGATTGGCGGTTTTTCGCTCGCGGCATCGGTGCTAAACGAGTTTCAACGATGCAAAGCGGTGCATTTGCACAAAATAAAAGTTTTTGACACTCGGCGACCGAGTTTATATGCGTGCAACACTCGCAAAACGCGATTTCTCGATTTGGCTGATTGACGCTTTTTCACTTGCGGCATCGGTGCCAAACGAGTTTCAACGATGCAAAACGATGCATTTGCACAAAATAAAGGTTTTTGACACTCAGCGACCGAGTTTACTTGCGTTCAACGCTCGCAAAACGCGATGGCTCGATTTGGCTGTTTGACGCATTTTCGCTCGCGGCATCGGTGCCAAACGAGTGTTAACGATGCAAAACGATGGATTTGCACAAAATCAAGGTTTTTGACACTCGGCGACCGTGTTTACATGCGTTTAACGCTCGCAAAACGCGATGGCTCGACTTGGCTGTTTGACGCATTTTCGCTCGCGGTATCGGTGCCAAACGAGTTTCAACGATGCAAAACGATGGATTTGCACAAAATCAAGGTTTTTGACACTCGGCGACCGAGTTTACATGCGTCCAACGCTCGCAGAACGCGATTTCTCGATTTGGCTGATTGACGCTTTTTCGCTTGCGGCATCAGTGCCAAACGAGTGTTAACGATGCAAGACGATGCATTTTCACGAAATAGAGGTTTTTGTTCCTCGGAGACCGAGTTTACATGCGTGCAACGCTCGCAAAACGCGATGTCTCATTTTAGTTGTTTGACGCTTTTTCACTCGCGTCATCGGTGCCAAACGAGTGTTAACGATGCAAAACGATGGATTTGCACAAAATAAAGGTTCTTGACACTCAGCGACCGAGTTTATATGCGTGCAACACTCGCAAAACGCGATTTCTCGATTTAGCTGATTGACGCTTTTTCACTCTCGGCATCGGTGCCAAACGAGTTTCAACGATGCAAAACGATGCATTTGCACAAAATGAACGTTTTTTGACACTCGGCGACCGTGTTTACATGCGTTCAACGCTCGCAAAACGCGATGGCTCGAGTTGGCTGTTTGACGCATTTTCGCTCGCGGTATTGGTGCCAAACGAGTTTTGACGATGCAAAACGATGCATTTTCACAAAATAAAGGTTTTTGTCACTCGGTGACCGAGTTTACATGAGTACAACACTCGCAAAACCCGATTTCTCGATTTGGCTGATTAACGCTTTTTCACTCGCGGCATCGGTGCCAAACGAGTTTCAACGATGCAAAGCGGTGCATTTGCACAAAATAAAAGTTTTTGACACTCGGCGACCGAGTTTATATGCGTGCAACACTCGCAAAACGCGATTTCTCGATTTGGCTGATTGACGCTTTTTCACTTGCGGCATCGGTGCCAAACGAGTTTCAACGATGCAAAACGATGCATTTGCACAAAATAAAGGTTTTTGACACTTAGCGACCGAGTTTACTTGCGTTCAACGCTCGCAAAACGCGATGGCTCGATTTGGCTGTTTGACGCATTTTCGCTCGCGGCATCGGTGTCAAGCGAGTGTTAACGATGCAAAACGATGGATTTGCACAAAATCAAGGTTTTTGACACTCGGCGACCGTGTTTACATGCGTTTAACGCTCGCAAAACGCGATGGCTCGACTTGGCTGTTTGACGCATTTTCGCTCGCGGTATCGGTGCCAAACGAGTTTCAACGATGCAAAACGATGGATTTGCACAAAATCAAGGTTTTTGACACTCGGCGACCAAGTTTACATGCGTCCAACGCTCGCAGAACGCGATTTCTCGATTTGGCTGATTGACGCTTTTTCGCTTGCGGCATCAGTGCCAAACGAGTGTTAACGATGCAAGACGATGCATTTTCACGAAATAGAGGTTTTTGTTACTCGGAGACCGAGTTTACATGCGTGCAACGCTCGCAAAACGCGATGTCTCATTTTAGTTGTTTGACGCTTTTTCACTCGCGGCATCGGTGCTAAACGAGTTTCAACGATGCAAAACGATGTATTTGCAAAAAATAAAGGTTTTTGACACTCGGAGACCGAGATTACATGCGTGCAACACTCGCAAAACGCGATTTCTCGATTTGGCTGATTGACGGTTTTTTGCTCGCGGCATCGGTGCCAAACGAGTTTCAACGATGCAAAACGTTAGATTTGCACAATATAAAGGTTTTTGACACTCGGAGACCGAGTTTACATGCGTGCAACACTCGCAAAACGCTATTTCTCGATTTGGCTGATTGACGCTTTTTCACTCGCGGCATCGGTTCCGAACGAGTTTCAACGATGCAAAACGATGGATTTGCACAAAATGAAAGTTTTTTACACTCAGCGACCGAGTTTACTTGCGCTCAACGCTCGCAAAACGCGATGGCTCAATTTGGCTGTTGGACGCATTTTCGCTCGCGGCATCGGTGCCAAACGAGTGTTAACGATGCAAAACAATGGATTTGCACAAAATCAAGGCTTTTGACACTCGGCGACCGTGTTTACATGCGTTCAACGCTCGCAAAACGCGATGGCTCGATTTGGCTGTTTGACGCATTTCCGCTCGCGGTATCGGTGCCAAACGAGTTTCAACGATGCAAAACGATGCATTTGCTCAAAATAAAAGTTTTTGACACTCGGCGACCGTGTTTACATGCGTGCAGCGCTCGCAAAACGCGATTTCTCGATTTAGCTGATTGACGGTTCTTCGGTCGCGGCATCGATGTCAAACGAGTATCAACGATGCAAAACGATGCATTTGCACAAAATAAAGGTTTTTGAGGCTCGGAGACCGAGTTTACATGCGTGCAACACTCCGAAAACGCGATTTCTCGATTTGGCTGATTGACACTTTTTCACTCGCGGCATCGAACGAGTTTCAATGATGCAAAACGATGGATTTGCACAAAATGAAAGTTTTTTACACTCAGCGACCGAGTTTACTTGCGTTCAACGCTCGCAAAACGCGATGGCTCGATTTGGCTGTTTGACGCATTTTCGCTCGCGGCATCGGTGCCAAACGAGTGTTAACGATGCAAAACGATGGATTTTCACAAAATCAAGGTTTTTGTCACGCGGTGATCAAGTTAACATGCGTGAAACACTCGCATAACGCGATTTCTCGATTTGGCTTATTGGGGCTTTTTCACTCGCGGCATCGGTGCCAAACGAGTGTTAACGATGCAAAACGATGGATTTGCACAAAGTCAAGGTTTGTGACACTCGGCGACCGAGTATACATGCGGGCAACGCTCGCAAAACGCGATAGCTCGATCTGGCTGCTTGACGCATTTTCGCTCGCGGCATCGGTGCCAAACGAGTGTTAACGATGCAAAACGATGGATTTGCACAAAATCAAGGTTTTTGACACTCGGCGACCGTGTTTACATGCGTTCAACGCTCGCAAAACGCGATGGCTCGATTTGGCTGTTTGACGCATTTTCGCTCGCGGTATCGGTGCTAAACGAGTTTCAACGATGCAAAACGATGGATTTGCACAAAATCAAGGTTTTTGACACTCGGCGACCGAGTTTACATGCGTCCAACGCTCGCAGAACGCGATTTCTCGATTTGGCTGATTAACGCTTTTTCGCTTGCGGCATCAGTGCCAAACGAGTGTTAACGATGCAAAACGATGCATTTTCACGAAATAGAGGTTTTTGTTACTCGGAGACCGAGTTTACATGCGTGCAACGCTCGCAAAACGCGATGGCTCGATTTGGCTGTTTGACGCATTTTCGCTTGCGGTATCGGTGCCAAACGAGTTTCAACGATGCAAAACGATGCATTTGCTCAAAATAAAAGTTTTTGACACTCGGCGACCGTGTTTACATGCGTGCAGCGCTCGCAAAACGCGATTTCTCGATTTGGCGGATTGACGGTTCTTCGCTCGCGGCATCGGTGCCAAACGAGTGTTAACGATGCAAAACGATGGATTTGCACAAAATCAAGGTTTTTGACACTCGGCGACCGTGTTTACATGCGTTCAACGCTCGCAAAACGCGATTTCTCGATTTAGCTGATTGACGGTTCTTCGGTCGCGGCATCGATGTCAAACGAGTTTCAACGATGCAAAACGATGCATTTGCACAAAATAAAGGTTTTTGACGCTCGGAGACCGAGTTTACATGCGTGCAACACTCGCAAAACGCGATTTCTCGATTTGGCTGATTGACACTTTTTCACTCGCGGCATCGAACGAGTTTCAATGATGCAAAACGATGGATTTGCACAAAATGAAAGTTTTTTACACTCAGCGACCGAGTTTACTTGCGTTCAACG
>CAXITY010000244.1:0-43925 GCA_964034905.1 Itoplectis maculator
TCTAGTAGCGAATAGAGTGTCGGAAGGAGTCAAGGGCGGAGTCCGAGAAGGATTATGAGTTTGGCCGAATTTTCCAACTGTCTGCGATAAAGTGCCGGGTGGACTCCCGGATGGAGTCCCGGATGGAGTCTGGGCGGGACCGTGAGTCCGGCCGGATTCTTCGACTGTCAGCGAAAAAGTCCCGGACGGAGTCCCGGTAGTCCGGGCGGGAGTCCCGGACGGAGTCCCGGTAGTCCGGGCGGGAGTCCCGGATGGAGTCCCGGTAGTCCGGGCGGGAGTCCCGGATGGATTCTCGGATGGACTTCGGGATCGGATCAAATCCCGAAGTCCAGCTGAGAATCCATCCGGGACTCCCGCCCGGACTACCGGGACTCCGTCCTGGACTCCCGCCCGGATTCCATCCGGGAGTCCTTCCGGGACTTTTTTTTTCTGCGCGGGACTCATGTAAACACGGTCGCCGAGTACCAAAAACCTTTATTTTGTGCAAATGCATCGTTTTACATCGTTAAAACTCGTTTGGCACCGATGCCGCGAGCGAAAAAGCGTCAAACAGCCGAATCAAGCCATCTCGTTTTGTGAGCGCTGCACCCATGTTAACTCGATCTCCGAATGTCAAAACCCTTAATTTTGTTTAATTGCATCGTTTTGCATCGTCAAAACTCGTTTGGCACCGATGCCGCGAGCGAAAAAGCGTCAATCAGCCAAATCTAGCCATTGCGTTTTGCGAGCGTTGCACGCATGTAAACTCGGTCTCCGAATGACAAAAACCTTAATTTTGTGCAAATGCATCGTTTTACATCTTCAAAATTCGTTTGGCGACGATGCCGCGAGCGAAAATGCGTCAATCAGCCAAATTGAGCCGTCACGTTTTGCGAGCGCTGCACGCGTGTAAACCCGGTCTCCGAATGACAAAAACCTTAATTTTGTGCAAATGCATCCCTTTGCATCGTCAAAACTCGTTTTGCACCGATGCCGCGAGCGAAAACGCGTCACTCAGCCAAATCAAGCTATCGCGTTCTGCGCGCGTGGCACTCATGTAAACTCGGTCGTCGAGTATCAAAAACCTGTATTTTGTGCGAATGCATCGTTTTACATCGTTAAAACTCGTTGGGCACCGATGCCGCGAGCGAAAAAGCGTCGATCAGCCAAATCGAGCCATTGCGTTTTGCGAGCGCTGCACGCATGTAAACTCGGTCTCCGAATGACAAAAACCTTAATTTTGTGCAAATGCATCGTTTTGCATCGTCAAAACTCGTTTTGCACCGATGCCGCGAGCGAAAAAGCGTCAGTCAGCCAAACCGAGCCATCGCGTTTTGCGAGCGCTGCACGCATGAAAACTCGGTCTCCGAATGACAGAAACCTTAATTTTGTGCAAATGCATCGTTTTTCATCGTCAAAACTCGTTTGGCAACGATGCCGCTATCGAAAATGCGTCAATCAGCCAAATCAAGCTATCGCGTTCTGCGCGCGTGACACTCATGTAAACACGGTCGCCGAGTACCAAAAACCTTTATTTTGTGCAAATGCATCGTTTTACATCGTTAAAACTCGTTTGGCACCGATGCCGCGAGCGAAAAAGCGTCAAACAGCCAAATCAAGCCATCTCGTTTTGTGAGCGCTGCACCGATGTTAACTCGATCTCCGAATGTCAAAACCCTTAATTTTGTTTAATTGCATCGTTTTGCATCGTCAAAACTCGTTTCGCAACGATGCCGCGAGCGAAAATGCGTCAATCAGCCAAATTGAGCCATCACGTTTTGCAAGCGCTGCACGCGTGTAAACTCGGTCTCCGAATGACAAAAACCTTAATTTTGTGCAAATGCATCGTTTTGCATCGTCAAAACTCGTTTGGCACCGATGCCGCGAGCGAAAAAGCGTCACTCAGCCAAATCGAGCCATCGCGTTTTGCGAGCGCTGCACGCATGTAAGCTCGGTCTCCGAATGTCAAAAGCCTTAATTTTGTTTAAATGCATCGTTTTGCATCGTCAAAACTCGTTTGGCAATGATGCCGCCAGCGAAAATGCGTCAATCAGCCGAATGAAGCCATCGCGTTCTGCGCGCGGGGCACTCATGTAAACTCGGTCGCCGAGTATCAAAAACCTGTATTTTGTGCAAATGCATCGTTTTACATCGTTAAAACTCGTTTGGCACCGATGCCGCGAGCGAAAATGCGTCAATCAGCCAAATTGAGCCATCACGTTTTGCAAGCGCTGCACGCGTGTATACTCGGTCTCCGAATGACAAAAACCTTAATTTTGTGCAAATGCATCGTTTTACATCTCCAAAATTCGTTTGGCAACGATGCCGCGAGCGAAAATGCGTCAATCAGCCAAATTGAGCCGTCATGTTTTGCGAGCGCCGCACGCGTGTAAACTCGGTCTCCGAATGACAAAAACCTTAATTTTGTGCAAATGCATCGTTTTGCATCGTCAAAACTCGTTTTGCACCGATGCCGCGAGCGAAAATGCGACAATCAGCCAAATGAAGCTATCGCGTTTTGCGAGCGCTGCACGCATGTAAACTCGGTCACCGAGTATCAAAAACCTTTATGTTGTGCCAATGCATCGTTTTACATCGTTAAAACTCGTTTGGCACCGATGCCGCGAGCGAAAAAGCGTCAAACAGCTAAATCAAGCCATCGCGTTCTGCGCGCGTGGCACTCATGTAAACTCGGTCGCCGAGTATCAAAAACCTGTATTTTGTGCAAATGCATCGTTTTACATCGTTAAAACTCGATTGGCAACGTTGCCGCGGGCGAAAAAGCGTCAGTCAGTCAAATCGAGCCATTGCGTTTTGCGAGAGCTGCACTCATGTAAACTCGGTCTTCGAATAACAAAAACCTTAATTTTGTGCAAATGCATCGTTTTACATCTTCAAAATTCGTTTGGCAACGATGCCGCGAGCGAAAATGCGTCAATCAGCCAAATTGAGCCGTCACGTTTTGCGAGCGCTGCACGCGTGTAAACTCGGTCTCCGAATGGCAAAAACCTTAATTTTGTGCAAATGCATCGTTTTGCATCGTCAAAACTCGTTTGGCACCGATGCCGCGAGCGAAAATGCGTCAATCAGCCAAATGAAGACATCGCGTTCTGCGCGCGTGGCACTCATGTAAACTCGGTCGCCGAATATCAAAAACCTGTATTTTGTGCAAATGCATCGTTTTACATCGTTAAAACTCGTTTGGCACCGATGCCGCGAGCGAAAATGCGTCAATCAGCCAAATTGAGCCATCACGTTTTGCAAGCGCTGCACGCGTGTAAACTCGGTCTCCGAATGACAAAAACCTTAATTTTGTGCAAATGCATCGTTTTACATCTTCAAAATTCGTTTGGCAACGATGCCGCGAGCGAAAATGCGTCAATCAGCCAAATTGAGCCGTCATGTTTTGCGAGCGCTGCACGCGTGTAAACTCGGTCTCCGAATGACGAAAACCTTAATTTTCTGCAAATGCATCGTTTTGCATCGTCAAAACTCGTTTTGCACCGATGCCGCGAGCGAAAAAGCGTCAAACAGCCAAATCAAGCCATCTCGTTTTGCGAGCGCTGCACCCATGTTAACTCGATCTCCGAATGTCAAAACCCTTAATTTTGTTTAATTGGATCGTTTTGCATCGTCAAAACTCGTTTGGCAACGATGCCGCGAGCGAAAATGCGTCAATCAGCAAAATTGAGCCGTCACGTTTTGCGAGCGCTGCACGCCTGTAAACTCGGTCTCCGAATGACAAAAACCTTAATTTTGTGCAAATGCATCGTTTTGCATCGTCAAAACTCGTTTTCCACCGATGCCGCGAGCGAAAAAGCGTCAGTCAGCCAAACCGAGCCATCGCGTTTTGCGAGCGCTGCACGCATGAAAACTCGGTCTCCGAATGACAGAAACCTTAATTTTGTGCAAATGCATCGTTTTGCATCGTCAAAACTCGTTTGGCAACGATGCCGCTATCGAAAATGCGTCAATCAGCCAAATCAAGCTATCGCGTTCTGCGCGCGTGACACTCATGTAAACACGGTCGCCGAGTACCAAAAACCTTTATTTTGTGCAAATGCATCGTTTTACATCGTTAAAACTCGTTTGGCACCGATGCCGCGAGCGAAAAAGCGTCAAACAGCCGAATCAAGCCATCTCGTTTTGTGAGCGCTGCACCCATGTTAACTCGATCTCCGAATGTCAAAACCCTTAATTTTGTTTAATTGCATCGTTTTGCATCGTCAAAACTCGTTTGGCACCGATGCCGCGAGCGAAAAAGCGTCAATCAGCCAAATCTAGCCATTGCGTTTTGCGAGCGTTGCACGCATGTAAACTCGGTCTCCGAATGACAAAAACCTTAATTTTGTGCAAATGCATCGTTTTACATCTTCAAAATTCGTTTGGCGACGATGCCGCGAGCCAAAATGCGTCAATCAGCCAAATTGAGCCGTCACGTTTTGCGAGCGCTGCACGCGTGTAAACCCGGTCTCCGAATGACAAAAACCTTAATTTTGTGCAAATGCATCCCTTTGCATCGTCAAAACTCGTTTTGCACCGATGCCGCGAGCGAAAACGCGTCACTCAGCCAAATCAAGCTATCGCGTTCTGCGCGCGTGGCACTCATGTAAACTCGGTCGTCGAGTATCAAAAACCTGTATTTTGTGCGAGTGATGCCCACTTGCACACATTCCGATTGGACACAGCCCGATTGGACACACAATATTGGACACATGAAGATTGGACACAAGCCCGATTGGACACATCAACATTGGACACAAGCCCGATTGGACACATCATTATTGGACACATGCCCGATTGGACACATGCCCGATTGGACACAAACCCAATTGGACACATCATTATTGGACACAAGCCCGATTGGACACAAAACCGATTGGACACAATCCCGATTGGACACATCAACATTGGACACAAGCCCGATTGGACACATCATTATTGGACACAAGCCCTATTGGACACATCAACATTGGACACAAGCCCGATTGGACACATCATTATTGGACACAAGCCCGATTGGACACATCAACATTGGACACAAGCCCGATTGGACACATCATTATTGGACACAAGCCCGATTGGACACATCAATATTGGACACATGCCCGATTGGACACATGCCCGATTGGACACACGCCCGATTGGACACATGCCCGATTGGACACATGCCCGATTGGACACATGCCCGATTGGACACATGCCCGATTGGACACATGCCCGATTGGACACACGCCCGATTGGACACACGCCCGATTGGACACACGCCCGATTGGACACATGCCCGATTGGACACACGCCCGATTGGACACATGCCCAATTGGACACATGCCCGATTGGACACATGCCCGATTGGACACATGCCCGATTGGACACAAACCCGATTGGACACATAACCGATTGGACACATAACCGATTGGACACAAACCCGATTGGACACATAACCGATTGGACACATAACCGATTGGACACATGCCCGATTGGACACATGCCCGATTGGACACATGCCCGATTGGACACATGCCCGATTGGACACATGCCCGATTGGACACATGCCCGATTGGACACATGCCCGATTGGACACAAACCCGATTGGACACATAACCGATTGGACACAACCGATTGGACACATTCCCGATTGGACACATGCCCGATTGGACACAAACCCGATTGGACACATAACCGATTGGACACATGCCCGATTGGACACAAACCCGATTGGACACATAACCGATTGGACACACAACCGATTGGACACAAACCCGATTGGACACAAACCCGATTGGACACATAACCGATTGGACACATGCCCGATTGGACACATGCCCGATTGGACACATTACCGATTGGACACATGCCCGATTGGACACATGTCCGATTGGACACATGCCCGATTGGACACATGCCCGATTGGACACATGCCCGATTGGACACATGCCCGATTGGACACAAGCCCGATTGGACACAAACCCGATTGGACTCATGCCCGATTGGAAACATGCCCGATTGGACACAAACCCGATTGGACACATAACCGATTGGACACATAACCGATTGGACACATGCCCGATTGGACACATGCCCGATTGGACACATGCCCGATTGGACACATGCCCGATTGGACACAAACCCGATTGGACACATAACCGATTGGACACAACCGATTGGACACATGCCCGATTGGACACATGCCCGAATGGACACAAACCCGATTGGACACATAACCGATTGGACACATAACCGATTGGACACAAACCCGATTGAACACATAACCGATTGGACACATAACCGATTGGACACATGCCCGATTGGAGACATGCCCGATTGGACACATGCCCGATTGGACACATGCCCGATTGGACACATAACCGATCATCTGTGGATCGTACTGGACAATCCGGTTGACGCTGTATGAATCAGAATCTCAACTCTGCTTTGGACAACAACAAAAGACCCTGACCTTACTAACGTCAACAAGATCATCATGGCAGCAAACAATACATTGACGTGTCAACTGGAAGTTGGGTAATATTTTTTTTCATTTGGTCATTGGAGAATTTGTCAGCAGTTAGAGCTTTTTCTTTGAAATAATAATAATTGTATTGAAAGATTTGTGACGTCCGGAGACGTCGGGCAGAAAAGGGGGAATCGCGCCGAGCGGTTAACGCGACTCTAGATTTTACGTTATCTCAGGATTTTCGTAAAGGGGAGTGGGAAATGCTGGAGATCTCGAGAGACCTTGTCCCGTTGGAAAGGAGAGACGTTAGTTGATTTATGATGCAATTACGTAATTTATTAAACAAAACATTCCATACAAATCGTTGACAATTACCTTTTAGACGTTCGCTGTGTGCTCTCGTGGCACAATATTTAAGTCGTCGCGGTCACCGCGATGACTATCTCACTATTCACAATATTCGCTGCGACGACTTTTCCTCAACACAGCCGCAAAATAAATCGCCGCGTGAAAGACCGGGGCGCCAGCCGCGGGGATCAGTGTTCTCGCGACAAATTTTTATTCGGTCGTTCACGTGGACGATCAGGGAGGCCGGCTAGCCTGCAGCCTTGGTTAATGGTAGAGGGGGGGGGTCGCGCAGCGAAAGAAAAAGATGTCGAAATCCAACAATCCGCAATTCGAGAACGCACAATCAGTAATTTATTTTATAACAGAAAGAAGAAGCAAACGGATGGACAATGTTCTCGAAATCGTTGGTCAAAAGCAGTTTAACAAGAATTACCATTTACCCGACAACTCGGGGCGGAGTGACTCGATACAATTTAATACATCGGCTCGTCCCAGAGCTCTTTCGGCGTCGCGGTTCGTCGCGACTAACAATTCACTCGATATAACACTTTTCCCCCCGGTTCTCGAGAGCGCGTTACTCTCGGCAGCGCGGCCAAAAATCAGCGTGGATCTCCGTAGTCAATAACTAAAAGTCGGATACAATACAGTCGGAGGCTACAATTTCGGTGGTCAAGCAGTAAATAATTCTCCCGCAAATCGGGGCGGCGCATCAGAGTAAAAGAGTGGCAACTAATTAGCTGGAGATCGCACGCTCGTCGGGTATTCGCGACCGGCTCTCGAGAACGATTATTTTCCCCCGGATTTTCCTTAAACCTAGTGGACTCTCCCGCTCGGGCAATTATTCTCTCGAAAAAAAAGAAAATTTGAAAAGCTACTGAGTCCCTCTCGGCGACTCTCGCGATCCTTTCGGAACTCACGAAACAAAAGAGAGAAATTCCCCGATACCCCGGCGACAGATCACGATGTCGTCTCGGATTCGGACCCCACGTGAATTCGCGACCTCGCGCGATAGCGTACCGTCCCAACAATATCGCTCGGGCGACCAAAACCAGACTAGAATATTAACTAAACGAAACGCGAGACCAGAGACGAAAACGACGGCCTTACCGGAGTTTGCAGTATCCCGAGCTCCTCGGGAAAACCTCGCAGGAGTCAGGAATCGCGGTGGCAGGTGTCGACTTCTCGTTAGTCGGCACGATCGGCGACGAGAACACGACGTGATTCCTCGGCGTACAGCGGTAGAGTCCTCGAGGTGACTCGCGATTTCGCGGACGCGGACCATGCCCCCCACCCCTGCCTAATTTTCGGCTCGGCCCTCTAGCGCGGATCCGCTCTCGCGACGCGCTTGAGAACGCGCGACGCGCGATTTTTGAAGTCGTCGACGGGCGACCTTGATGGAGCGCGTCGCGACGATGAAGGCGTTGTCGAGATGGCTGATGAGCCACCCGCGACGAGGCGATGAGGTCGGGATCCGGTGCGAGGTCGAAGAATTCGTCTGGCCGTGGCTCTCGTGCCAAGGCCACAGGGGTGAGGCCAGGAGGTAGTCCGCCCGCTGTCGCGAGCTTCCTTCCTCGGAGCGCGCAGTTCTGGGCTGCGAATCGAGCTCTCGCAGATCGGCGAGCTCGCCGGGGATTCTCTGCGAGAACGTGGAGGTTGATGGTGATTCCGGGAATCGTTGTCCTCGTTGCTGTCGCCGATCGTAAGGGCTGTGTCGTCGCTCCGGTGACGCAGACTCGACGGCCTGACCGACGTCAGAATTGTTGAAGTGCTCCCGAAGCGGCTCGATCGCTCGCTCCGGCCGGTCGTACCATAAAAAAAAAGATAATTCGAACGAAATTAACTAAAATACAGAAGGTTCGCTATCGCGCAGCCCAATGGAATCGCCGAGGGAGACTCTGCCGGGAGCCAGATCGTGGCTCGTCGCCTCGTGCCGCCTCGTCAGCGGAGCTTTGTGACGGCTCTCAAAAAAACGCCGTCACATCGCTTAGGTTTCACAATTCGATTAAAGATTCACAATTCGATCCAAGTTTCACAATTCGATTCAAGTTTCACAATTCTATTCAAGTTTCACAATTCGATTCAGGATTCACAATTCGATCCAAGTTTCACAATTCAATTAAAGTTAGGACAGAATAAATTGCACTCAGCTAACAGTGAAGCCGCGCCTCGCAATATGATTATTCCGAACGAAGACGATCTGCCGAGATGCAGCCTCTCAAACCCGGACGTAGACTGTCTTAATTTTGCCTAAGAACCGCGGTTTAAATATTAGCTTCGTGGGAGGTGAGATTTACAAATATGGGCATCGATGAGTGGAGGGGTTTACAGTTTGTTGTTGCATTTCGGGGAATAACAATGTTTATTCTAGATATTGTTGTAATTTTCGAGCTTTCCGGGAGACGAACTTTACAAATAAGGTCATCGACGAGAGGGAGGAGGCGCTTGGTTCTTTGGGTGGAAAATAGTCATCCAATGGTTTTAGTCTTTGCAGGAGATGCGTCTTACAAATAAGGGCATTGACAAATGGAAAGGGTTAACATTGGTCGCTTGTTTTTCGGCTAGAAAATAGTTGTCCAATAGATTCCAACCTCTGCGGGTGGTGCGTTTTACAAATAAGGATATCGGACGAGTAGAAGGAGTTACATTGGTTGTTTGGTTTCGGGCTAGAAAATAGGTCTCCAATGAGCTCTGAATCTCTGGGAGGGAGCGCTTTACAAATAAGGGCATTGACGCGAGGAAGGGACCGCGAGGAAGGGGTTACATTGGTCGCTCGCTAGAAAAATAGATATTTCGGTAGGCTCTGAATGCGGCGCTCCATAGGGAGGCGGAGTCTCAGTTCTTTTCTCCGGGAGTTATCAATGCAGTGTATGATGCTCTTTTTAGCATCAGCAACAGCGCCTAGTGTTAAGCGTAAGTGGCTGAGCGTTCCCCCGCCTCTCATAGAGCTACGCGTGTCTGTTGTTTTGCGCCGATACGGAGAACTCGGGAGTCGATATTTTGGAAGGCTAAATCAGTAACCCTGGTTCTCCTACCGGTGCCTCTTTTACTAGGAAAAGATATAAAAATGTATTTGCGTGAGCCTAGAGGAGGTTTGCCTATTTCTCGAATGGGTATCACGTGTAGGGTTGGTGTCCCTACTCTCGACGTCAGCACGGACTTATAAGGTAATGGGCGGTGTAGTGTTTCGGGTGCAGCATGCTGTGAGGGGGGGGGGAAGGGTGGCGGTTAGAAAGGTTTGGAGCAGTAGTGTCATTTTTGTGGTGCAAGCGGCAACATCCAGGCATCGTGGTGAAAAAGATTTTTGAGTGAGAAGTGAGGTACGTGACAGATTTAATTCGATTTAATTTGATTTAATATTTTTTTCCTTTTTTTCTTCCGTCGCAGATTTATCATCCTCGACTGTCAGTATCTCAAGAGGCAAAGCAATTTAGCTACTTCTGGATCATCGGTTTTACAATTAAATCTGCTCTTTTCATTCGCTCCGCTTGGACATTCCGTTAATCAACTGCGGGACACCAAACATCCTAGTCACTGCTGCAGCTGCTGATGCTGCTGCCGCTATCGATACGAACATTCTCACAATAGTGAGAACGTGTCAGTGAAAGTGAGATCACACAGAGCCCAAAGTCTGTCTTCCCTTGTCTTTATCTTCAGAGTCTGTAAGAGGACTCCCTGCTTAGAATTTCCAATTAAAACTGATAGAAACCGATTAAATCGACAAAATTCCGATTGAAAATTAATCAGTTTCAATCGGATTGAAATAGTTTCAATCGGATTTTTGTCCATTAAATTGGTTTTAATAGGATCCTTTAATCAGGGCTGCTCTCTACAATATTTCGTAGCGCTGATAAACGCGATTCTCTGCAATAAAATGCTTAACACAAGTCCGCTGCTTCTTTTCGAATCCTCACTTAATGCAATTGTTAATTAACTGTGACATTATTCGCTGATATGCGCAATTGTGGTATAGAAGAGGAGGAAGGAACTGTAAAAAAGATCGAATGTTTCATTTGTAATCCTTGGTCTATTCGGTTCGCCACAATGATAATGTTACATTGTTCGCAATCTAAGTATAGATTCGTCGTTAAAACATCGGTAAAAAGTTGCTTAAGTAACTCGAATACCACATAGTCGAGATTTGGGTTCAAAGTTGCAGAGACTTAATTAAAACAAAAATTTCTTTCTTCTTTTCGAGGAATGTTCGGCGACATTAAATAGTACAATGAGAATAGAAACTAATGAACGAAGCGCGTCGATGCCACGGGAGGATCGATGATTATAAATATAAAATATTAACTCTATATCTCTTAAGTACTCGTCTGTAGCGTATCATTGTAAAAAGGCACGAAATCAACGAAAGACGAAATAAAAGACTTGGATAATCGTTGACGAACGATTAAATCCAGTCGCGTACAAAATGAAATGAACTTGTCGCTCACGAATTGCATTCAACGTCAACGCATTTGGCTGTCTCGCGTGATTTGTACAAAAATAGTAAGTTGTGTGGTTTTTGTTTCTATCTAAAAATTGAGAATATAAACGCTTTTCTCTCGCGATTTTAGTGCCACGATTTTTTTCAGAGAAAGATACCAGAAATATGAAATAACCGAAATGATCTTATATAAAAATGATTCAATGATATTTCGTCTCGATGTGCGCTGGTGAAGTCTTTTGTTCCTTTTTATTCACGTTTTATTTTAGTGAATACCGCGTTATCGGTGCGTAAGTCAGTCTTGTCGTGACACGAAGCTCCGGTTTGGCCTTTATTCTTCCTGTAGCTGCACTGGGCGGACTATAAAAGCTTCTGGCAATTATTTCGCAGTGCTCGCCCAATCGTTCTGCGTTCTTTTTTTTTTCATTTCTTTCGTCCTCAACTATAATTAAGCACGCACTGCGAATGAGTCTCTTAATATTACACAGACTAATTATTTAGTCTGTGTAATATTGTTGTACTGTGGAATGCGCGATAGAGCACTTTGCTGATTCAATTACTGCATACAACGGTCTAATGATATTTTTCTTGTCCTCTATTGATACACGAATAACAGATCAATTCTTGCAGCTTGAGCGTGCCTACGATCAGATTATTTTACCACTGGAGAATTTTAGGAAGGAACATATTAGGGGCGTCAAGGTGAATATCGTTGCAATAACTACCCGTCGCGATAATTGTAATAACTTTCAATTAACGGAATTATCTTTTTCAGGAGGGTAAAAGTAAAAAATATCTTTAGTAATGCAATTTCCTTATTATTTTATGTCAAGAATATGTATTTTACTATGTTAAAGATATCTGAACTAAAAAAAGTTAATACATTTGAAATATATCAATTTTTGTCCGTTAAAACCTAATTTAGACCTAGAAAAGCGATTTCAATAGGCACTCCTGGTGCGTTTTTTAAAAACGTGAGTGCCTAAAAATGCAAATGTAAAAAATGTGCGCCAGAAAATGGCAAGCTGCAAACGGCAATGTGCGTCAGTATAATTGTTCGGAGTGTAATATAAAAAAAGATATAAAATCGACTCGAAGTCGCAGCGTGGTGGAGACAGCAAAATAAAAGGTTGCCGCGCCTATGGACGCTCCGCGCGGGCTCGTGAGAAAATTGGAATGCGCCATCAGCGCCATCTAGCGAGACAGGAGGGACGCAAAAAACTCGCGAAGTTATCGACAATTCCTTCGGATATGTTTTTTCCTTATAAAATGTGACTAAATCGAAATCGGAATGCACGTTTCATGCGTGATTTTGAATTATCTCGGGAATGAATTAGTCACTTTTTTCATTTTTTGCCCAAAAATGAGAAAAAAAATCGAATTTTTGATTACAGGAATCTGCCGGTAATCGATCTGTAATTTTTTTTTTCGAAAATCAAAATTCGGCCTAATTCATTCCCGAGATGCACATTTTTGGCGCCTGTATTCCAAATTTCGCTTCAATCCGCCCATTATTCGCGAAAAAAAAACATATCCGAAGCTTCGAGGTGCGCGTCCGAGTGTTTCACATGCCCAACCGGCTCTGGAAGGGACGTCGCTTTCGCTCCTACTTCAGTCACGCATTTCTCTATATGATTTTTCAAGCTTTCCTCCATATCCACTAGCAAATCTTTCTCATACTGTTTTGAGCTCATTTCTGATTGTTTGGTTCTCAAAAGCGTGCGCAATTCTTCGCATTCTGCTTTGTATTTGTCCCTTTCCATCTTACACTGCTGCAATTATCGCAGTGCGTCCGCAGCCACCTTTTCGTAGTCCGTATGGTCTTCTTTTGCCTACAACAGACAAAAATGTAATACCGACATACGTAATTATAACGTACATAACAAGGACCCACCCATTTGTTAATAAGGAAATTCAAAACAAAGTTGAATTAAAATTCTCTTAAAGAGGAGCGAACATGTGGCGAGAGAATTTATTAACAAGTTGAGCGATTTTTATATCACTTAAGAAGTTGCTTACCATCGAGGAAAGATCAGCTGAGTTCTCACGACTCGACGGAGCAGTCAATCGGAACAAGGATTATTTGAAATTGCGACACGGCGGAAGCGTCTTTATACGAGGAGTTTCTTTCTATAAAAGAATTTTATATTGTAATAACATGATATTTTGAAAGATACGCAATTGGTAACAAAAACTGTAAACAACTATTTTTATGGGTGCCGGATGTATCTGGATAAACGAAAAGTTCTACATCATTCGTCTGGTAATTCTGCATGATGTAGGACTTTTCTTTTATCCAGAAACATTTGGCACCCGTGAAAATAATTGTTCCCAGTTCCAGTTTTTCCGGTTTTGTTACCGACTGGGTGTGGGTGAGGAAGAGGGTGTTTCACCTCGCCTTAAGACCATGTGTGCGAAAACTTGCAAACCAAGTGAAAAATCCGCTTTACGTAAAAGAACTAGACGAAAAAATTCATTCACTGCGCTGGTGATATCCGCAGTGAATGAATTTGATCGTTTAGCTGTAAATGCAAATATGCATAAAAATCGTTAATTACAGTTTTTATTACCGCAGTCGGTATTTCACATGCCCTTAATACATGCTCTTCACTGGGAGTCGGACACTTTCAGTAACTTACCTGAATATAAGTTGCACGTCGACTGATGGCGGCTTGCGGTGCAACCTTCTGTTGTGCATTTGAATCAGCATTGCTTGATACCGACGCTCTCGTCAATTGCTGTTCCTAAACCAATACGCAATGGTTCATTAGATTTCCAACTTCGATAACATAATTTACTTTTATATTACTGTCGGTGATGATAATGTTCTCGATCTGAATTGTAGCCATAATTCATTACGTTACATAACAAGAATCGGTAATAAATGAATGTTAGGACTCTAGGTTTTTTATTTGTTTTCGATCGCAAAGTACTCTTGACGATACAATACAGAAAAATTATGAAAGCACTCGTTTATGAACGCATAATAGAATGTGTTTCAACAGCGCCATTATTGGTTCTTCATTAGGTACATACTAAATGAATAATAATTAAATTTTATATCAATTAGATAAAAATTAGGTTCGTCAACGATCGACTTACGAAATGCATGTACCTTAATCGCCATGTTTGATCACACCTCACTACAAATAGTAAACGACAATAAAAAAATGGACGACGGCATATTGAGTATGTTTGTTTATAATTTGTAACAATGCGGCGTGTACTGCAGCTAAATCCATCTAGACGCTCCTGTTATTTGCCAGTTGATGCAGCACAAAAGAGGAGTACTTTCTACACCAGAAAACGCAATGAAGCCATTTCTGTCAATAACACAATATTAAAAAAATAAAATTCTGTCGATCGATTAAGAATTCTGTGAAAAACCACCCATAAAGCGCGTTTCACTCGGAATGAAAGCAATCTAAACCAAACTGCAGAAAACAAAATGATCGCTATAACTTCTCTTTTCTTGCACTTTGATTTATGTTTGTGACGTGATTTTTAGGCACTCACGTTTTAAAAAAACGCACCAAGAGTGCCTATTGAATTCGCTGTCCAAGGGTGTAAATACGTTTTTTAAGGAAAATGTTAATATAATTTTATTTTATCCACTACTTTTTAGTTCACATTTCTTAAGCATGCTAAAATACATATTCTTGACATAAAATAATAAGGAATTTGCATTACTAAAGACATTTTTTCCTTCAGACAAGATTTTGTGTTACCCGGACGTCCGTATCACTTAGTGGCTCTGGACTGAACAGAGCGAACAAGTTGAAATTTGGAATATTTCTTAGTCTAGCACTGGGAAGTATGCCCATGAAGTGTGTTAATTTTCCAATCATTTTATACAGGAGTTCACTTGAAGAAATTTGGCACTTTTGGTCGTCAAGTTGTATACGGGTCTCAATCTTGGCCATCGATGGAAGAATTTGGCTGAAACTTGCTGCATAATTCTAATTCAACTTAATCTTGATGCACTTTTTTTAGTTTTTTTCTTACACACTTTTTAAGTGGTGAATACCTAAGACACTCAAATCATTAAATTGAAAATTGTGTCCGGCTGTCAGTCTTCGCAGTCAATAAAGTAATTTGACTAAAACTTGCAGCGTTCTCATATTTTACCTTAATTCAAATGTATCTTTCCTCATATTAGCCCTTAGATCATTTTAGAATGATGATTACCTACCATAATAGAATCAAAATATTCAATTTTAATTAATTTCACAATTATGATAACAATAATATTTTTCTCTTCAAAATAATTATCCGCTGTACATTCCACATATTATAATGTCAAAATAATTGATTCCGAAATGATTTTTCAATTTTTATATTTATTAATTGCACTGATACAGTTTTATTGTATTATTAATTCATAATTAATATACCAAACTGAAATATGAGTATAAACATAACCTAAACACAAAATTCGTAAAACATATTGACATCTTCTCTACGGAACTATATATGTTTGAAATGTATATTTTTCATTAAATTATTCGTTATTTTTTATTCACTGTCACTCATAACTGTATTCACTATTTATTGTCTGGTTTCGTCTGTAAATTTTCACTTGTCACTGCTAATGTTTTTGTCAATTTTATTTACTCATTGTAAATCATCACGTAATTACCATATAACACCTGCATTCATGATTTTATTGATTTCTAACATTTTTTTACACTCAATTATTAAATTAATTAACTACTATAAAAAAATAGAACCCAACAAATTCAGGTGTTTCACGATTGTCACCTGATTCATAATTCACGCCGCGACCGCAATCGCGCTGACGGCTTGCCGTCACTCGACCAAAAAATACGATTGCCGAACGTACTAAACGCGCGAATTTATAAATGCCGATTGACCGTTCACCCGAATGAGAAAAGATCCGACGAGTCATAATACCGAAATATTTATTAGCCGAACGGTGAAAACGCCGAAAAGTTTTTATGCCGAACGGATGAAAATACCGAATTTCATTTCAACAGAATTGTAATGTTTCCGAATGCACCATTTGCCTGAATGTATCGAACACTCGAAAGTCCGTTCTCCCGAATGGGATTTTGACAGAAAATATTTTTCACTTAAGTAGAGTTCTTCATTACCGACACATGCTTCTAACCGTGTCGGTATATTGGAGTTCTAGAATTCGATCTATAGTCGCCTCGTCCACAGATAGTTTTCGTCTCTCAATAAGCTTAATTATCATTACATCATGTGGATATCGACTGGTAAATATTAAGGGGCTGCTGGAATAGATTTTTTTACCGACTGGTCGGTAAAAAAATCTACTCCAGCAGCCCCTTAAGAGGCGAAAACTATCTGTGAACGAGGCGGCTATAGATTGAATTCTAGAGAACTCCAATATACCGATACAGTTAGCTGCATGTGTCGGTAATGAAGAACTCTACTTAGGTGAACAAGTGAATATTTTTCCACTGCGTACTAGTTACCGCTCACAGCTCCAGTCTGAACGATACTGTGCGGAGCGCGTAGCGCGACGCCCAAACGGCACTGAGCGGAGCGCGTAGCGCGACGCCCGAACGGCACTGAGCGGAGCGCGAAGCGCGACGACCGAACGGCCCCCCCTGCGGAGCGCGTAGCGCGACGACCGCGTGAGTGCCTTAAAATGATACCAGGGAAAAATGTCCCGAAGGGACATTTTTGCCGCAGGGTCATTTTCGGGGGGTTTGGGGGGCGGAGCCCCCCAACAACAGCCCGGCGCCCCGCAGGGGCGACCGGGTAGCTTGTTTTAATCTACGTCACAAGAACACCAAAAATTATATTTTCTTCAGCAATATCGATTTTTGGTAGTTATCGATCCCGTTTCACTGCCTCTTGTTGACTTTTACATTACCGTCTAGCTCTCGTTAAGCTCAAGTTTGTGAGTTTTTCGCGATTCGATTATTTAGCCGTATCAGAATTTATTAAAGTTCACGTTCAGATTTGTTCAGTTCAGATTTAGTTAATCGAGATTTTCAACGCTATTTGGTGGTGTGTTTTACGGTAATTAGAAGCCCAAATAGTCTAGAAACTCGATGAGATATTTTTGTGAATACGTCAAAGTCCGGTGCAAACCCGGCACCCCATGAGATAGTGCATTACGTTGGAGAACAGGCGGAGATATAGTTTAGAGTTACAGGCAAGACCGGAACATCTTGCGCTGCGTTTTGATGAGATAAAGTGCCTTGTTTTCACGTATTGCTTTCGCGTGGGTGGTGAAAATTAGATTAAGTTCTCCGTTTTCGTTTCGTCCTTGCGGAGGTCGATCGTTCCGTCGACCTCCAGTTCAGTCCGGTTTGGTAATTCCGGCGAAACAAAATTAACCCTTCGGAGATCGGTCGTTCCGCCGTCTCTAGTTTTAATCCGGTTCGTTAATACCGGCGATATAAAAATTAACTGGCGCCCCCGGGACTTCATTACCCTCGCGGAGGCAAACGGCCGAAGGTGACGTAAATTTTCGAGTTCGCGTTCTTTTTTTTGAGTTTCGGTTTCGCTCCTTTTGAGTTTTGAATTTTATTTTTTTGGTTAAAATTTAGTGTTGCGCTCAAGATAAGGAAAATACGTCACAGTTATTGCTTTGTACTAAGTACAACACTTTATCTAGACACAGCTTAATCAAGCTTAGAAATATATGTATAGTCTTATTTTACATTTGCATCAATGAATAAAGGACGTGCGCGATCTGCTCAGGTATGCTATCAACTGGAAAGAAGAAATAAGAGACAGCAGAGATAAAGGAAACGAGTGGATCGAAAAAAGATAACACTGATGTTTCTGTACAATTGGAAGAGCAATGAAACATTAGATAACAGTGAGGGAGATAATATAGAAGATAACCGAAGAGAGAAAATGAGACCCGGAGATGGCAGAAAAGCGAATGGATTTATACTACGGTGATGAAAATTCACCGCCGCCATAGTGCTCATTCTTCGACACCACAATACATTTTGTGGAAGGGCAATATATACAACGCTTATTTCTAAAAGACAATGAAAAACTGAAAATTTTCGTTTTTTATAAATGTTTTTCTGATAAATCCTCGCGAAGTTATCGTCAAAATAACGAAAAACTGAAATTTTTGCTTTATTCGAGACCGGAAGCTAGCAGGGGCCCTAAACTCCGTCAGAATTTTTTTTAACGTGTTAGTATTTCACTTCACGCAATTTCACAGTGATGGTACAATTTTGAAAATTTGGGTGGCTGAAGTACCGTGGAATGACCCATATACGATAAACGACATTGATTATTCAATAGTGCGATACAATAATGGAATTCAAAATGTATACGTTGGAGAATACCTCGAATGATAACGATGATCTTATAAGACTTTTGTTCTCATTTTCTTTCAGTTTGCTTCGTCGTTTGTGGAGATATATCCCAGCGTCATACTTCGCTGCATCCCGCGCCGCAGTTTCGGCTTTCTGCACATATAAACAAAATACTTAACATTACAATCGGGTTTTAGAGTAAATTTGCAAATTTGATACAAGCAGATTTATGTTAACAGACATTGGTTATTCAATAGTACGATAAAATAATGAAGATCAAACTTGATGAGGATAACCATTTTTTGGAAGGTACAGAAAAAGAATTTCATACTTCTATATGAGGCATTCCACATCAACATGGCCACTTCAAAACCTTAATATCTTGAATTTTTGTGCAATTGACATATGCTATAGTACTCTTTGAAACAAAAATATTGATATGTATTAACTTTATGGTGACATTGATAGGGGTGACATTACAGGAAAATGCGATTTTTGCTTGTTTTTCTCTCTCTGATTTTATTACATGGAAATAGTGTGTCGGAGCGAAAAATGGCTAGGAACAAATTTTGTTGCGTTCGTCGCAAGGATGACGAAAAAAAATGTTACAAGACAAGATTTTACATTTTTAATGGAAAAAAAACCTATTTTAAAAATGTAAATCGATTTTTGGGCGATTATGACATTTTTTAAAAATTTGAAATATTTTCTTTTGGATTCCTCAAACTTTTTTCAAAAGAAATCCGTCTTCTTTCAGATGGAGAAATTCAATCTAAAGGCTCAGCAAAAAAAATGGAACAAAAATGTATGCAAAATTTGAAATAAAAATGTTATATAATGCGAGTATATTTCTCAATATTTATTTACAAAATATTCGCACCTTCAAGCGATATAATACGTTATGTAAGATTCCAATATTTCAAATCAGAAATTTCTTCTGATTTTTTCCATGGTTGAATGTATTTTTCTTCGAGGCTGTCATTCGCGACAAAAAATTTAGACTGTGTATATCCCGAGGAACTCGGCGTGTTTGAACCAACTCCGCCTCTCTACCAACCAAATACTGTAAGTAGTAATAAGATTCATAATTCAATGTACACGACCCATTGTCGTCAAATAAATATATTTCCGTCAATTAATCTATCGATTACCTTTCATAACCCTCTACTTCCTAACCCTACAGAAACCAGGTGCGCCTAGCGCTTTAGTGGTAACCCAGAATCAAACAATAAAATATAATAATTAATAAGTCCACGCCGCCTCACGGCGTCGGTCTTGACAGACTGTGTATCCTCGGGATATACACAGTGAAGTGGTTTCTTGTGAGTTCCTGTAATTAATGGAGGAGCGAGGGAAGGAGATGAAATAATTCACACACAATGTTCCGCGGTAAACAAAAAGAGACTTGCGTGGGCGTAAAAACCTTCACGGATTAGAAGGAAAAGCCCTCGCAAGCCATTGATTTTATTCAAACGAAACTTAAAATATACCAGTACAACAAATTAATTTCGACGACTTAATTGTAATGCAACGAACAACTTTAAAAACACAAATCACGAATAAACTAATCTCAATTACGACAATTACCGGATTTATCGCGAGTAACTACTCGCACGAGAAAACGCGCAACAAATCGCGAAACACAATAACAAAACCAGAAAAACAAACGAAATAATCTATGTTACACTACGCGAACTTAAACTAACGCCGACAATCGGTACGAACGCGTAACTTGTGCACAAGTCCCTATTCGAGAGCTCTCTTACCTCACAAATACCCGGTCCTATGCGCGCAATCTGGCTGAGCGGGTCCGTACACGTCGGAAGCACAATGGAACACGCGGGGGGACTCGTGCCCCTCGACTGCCGTGACGCGTCCCGACGTCTCGGGGATCCAACGTCGACGGCTACGGGCGGCCGGCACCAGGTCCAACCGCCGCGTCACGTGGTCGCAATCGTGGACCGGTGCCGAATGCACACCGCGTCCAGCACACACACAAACAACCCGTTCCGACGGGCCCGCGACGCCAACCCAGCCCGGGGACTCGTAACGGCGAGTTAATCACGCACGACGCGCAATGGCCACGAGCGCGCACAAGATGGCTGCCCACAAGCGTCCCGCGGACGCGTGCTGCGGGAAGCCGCGGATCTCGCGCGATTCCTTGTCGGCAGCGCGGAAACGACTCGCGACGCGGCCGAGACCTCTCTGACGCGGGGCACGCGCGATGCGACGACGAAAACTGCGCGGTCGCGATCTGTCGGCAAAGGGGTGACGATGCTCGGCAACGCGATCCGCTCGCTGTGACTGCCGGGCGAAGACTGGCGGGCCCGCGTTCCCCGCCACCGGCAGCGACGCCGCGCCGGCGCTTCTCCTACCGGCCGCACTTCCGCCCGCGCGCGCTACCGTCGCCGACCGGTGGCGCCGCCGCGGGCGGCGAGGCCCGGGCGCGCGATTCGAACTCGGGCATCGGCCGAGACGAACCCAACACACAGTCTACATTTTTTGTCGCGGATGACAGCCTCGAAGAAAAATACATTCAACCATGGGAGAGCAGTGGTCGAGTGGTTTCGGGCGCGGGCTCACACGCAGTGGGTCCGGGTTCGATTCCCGGGTCGGGCACCAATGGATTTTTCTAAGTGCTTTTTTCTGTGATCCCGGTGGTTCGGAATCCACCTTAAATATTAAGTCCAAAACCACCTTACTTTGGTCAATGTTCGGTCATTGTGCGGCTTCGGTGGATCCCAAGCGGTTCTCATCGCTTGGTTGAGTACCACTTAGCCGTGTATTGGCTGGGGCATCGGATCACTGGAAAGAAGGTGCCTTCGTAACGGCCGTTGGTGTTCGTGCTCGAGTTTACTCGCATTAACGCCGGGGGTCTTACGAAGACACCGGCTGCATTGGCACAGGTTTTCCGCAGTTTCCCTGGGCCCTCGGCAAATGCAATGCAGTAGGGGTAAGTCGGCTGCGGCCGCATGAGGGGGAGAGGAGATGTAGAGTGTGGAATTTAGAGTATCGGAAGGAGCCGTAAAAACCGAGAAGGTATACGGGAAGGAATACAAACTAACAACTACATTCAACCATGGAAAAAATCAGAAGAAATTTCTGATTTGAAATATTTGAATCTTACATAACGTATTATATCGCTTGAAGGTGCGAATATTTTGTAAATAAATATTGAGAAATATACTCGCATTATATAACATTTTTATTTCAAATTTTGCATACATTTTTGTTCCATTTTTTTTTGCTGAGCCTTTAGATTGAATTTCTCCATCAGGAAGAAGACGGATGCCTTTTGAAAAAAGTTTGAGGAATCCAAAAACAAATATCTCAAATTTACAAAAAATGTTATAATCGCCCAAAAATCGATTTACATGTTTAAAATAGGTTTTTTTCCTTCTTAAAAATGTAAAATCTTGCCTTGTAACATTTTTTTTCGTCATCCTTGCGAAAAACAGGACAAAATTTGTTCTTAGCCATTTTTCGCTCCGATACACTATATCCATGTAATAAAATCAGAGAGAGAAAAACAAGCAAAAATCGCATTTTCCTGTAATGTCACCCCTATCAATGCCAACATAAATTTAATACATATCAATATTTTTGTTTCAAAAAGTACTATAGCATAGTCAATTGCACAAAAATTCAAGATATTAAGGTTTTGAAGTGGCCATGTTGATGTGGAATGCCTCATCAAGAGACGCGGTAGCGTCTCGACGCCAAGTATAAAAAAGAAAAATGTGACGCGTGAGACAAGGCACTACCGCTACTCTTATCAAGAGACGCGGTAGCGTCTCGACGCCAAGTATAAAAAAGAAAAATGTGACGCGTGAGACGAGGCGCTACCGCTACTCTTATTAACTGGAAGTTGGGGCTTTTTCCGTTATTTTCAAAAGTATCTTGCGATATCGCAGCAAGTACTTCTCGCACGAAAAAGTTTTCAGGTCCCATATTTTTTATTTTTTTTTCTCTTTCGAACGAGCCCTGTCACGATAAAATCCGTTCGCCCATCGCTAATATATCGACATTTCTAAAATCTAAGCGCTCGCGAAAATATCGATTTTCATTTCCCATACCAACGATCGCCGCGTCGGTGAGCCTATTCGTGTGACGTCGAGCGGCCGCACACACAGTCACATCCCGGGGAGTCGAGCGAGACTGCCGACCGCTGTCAGGTTTCGGCCGGCCCGACGTGCCAGCGGACAGTCGCTGGCCGGCTCGACTCCCGCGGCGTACACAGTCGCTGGCCAGCGGAATTCCGCTGACCGTGCGTACGCGTGGGCGGCCGCCGGACGAGGGGGGGGTCCAGGGGGGGCGCAGCCCCCCTTGTAAGGGTGCAGGGGGCGAAGCCCCCGCTGGGGGGTGGGGAGGGGGCGAAGCCTCCCCCAAGCAACTACACAAATTTAAAATGCTTTAAATAAAAAATAATTCATTAACTCGTTTTTGTTATTGTATTTTTTTTTTATTTTACATTTTATTTCAATTTTTAAACGACGCCTACGACGACACCTACGACGACGACGAGGACGCCGACGACGACGACGAGGACGCCGACGACGATGACGAGGACGCCGACGACGAGGACGCCGACGACGATGACGAGGACGCCGACGACGACGACGAGGACGCCGACGACGACGACGAGGCCGCCGACGACGATGACGAGGACGCCGGCGAGGACGCCGACGACGACGCCGACGACGACGACGAGGACGCCGACGCCGACGACGACGACGACGAGGACGCCGACGACGCGAACGAGGGAGCGAGTGAGGGAGCGAACGAGGGAGCGAACGAGGGAGCGAGTGAGGGAGCGAACGAGGGAGCGAACGAGGGAGCGAACGAGGGAGCGAGTGAGGGAGCGAGTGAGGGAGCAAACGAGGGAGCGAGCGGAGAGTCAACTCAGTCGCTCGCTACGCTCGCGACTGAGTTGGCTTTTCCGCTCGCGATCGAATGAGCGACCGAGAGAGCGACCGAGCGAGCAACCAAGCGAGCGACCGAGAGAGCGACCGAGCGAGCGACCGAGAGAGCGACCGAGCGAGCAACCGAGCGAGCGACCGAGAGAGCGACCGAGCGAGCGACCGAGAGAGCGACCGAGAGAGCGACCGAACGAGCGACCGAGCGAGCGACCGAGCGAGCGACCGAGAGAGCGACCGAGCGAGCGACCGAGCGAGCGACCGAGAGAGCGACCGAGCGAGCGACCGAGAGAGCGACCGAGCGAGCGACCGAGAGAGCGACTGAGCGAGCGACCGAGCGAGCGACCGAGCGAGCGACCGAGCGAGCGACCGAGCGAGCGACCGAGAGAGCGACCGAGCGAGCGACCGAGAGAGCGACTGAGCGAGCGACCGAGCGAGCGACCGAGAGAGCGACTGAGCGAGCGACCGAGAGGGCGACCGATATTTCATCACGGCGAAAATGACAACGACAAGGATTCACGTTATACAACAAGGGTGCGGGGCAAGGGCACTGCTTCGATATTCATCAACGATTTACCATTTAAACAACGTCGTCGTCATCAGAATATATTGTTGCGACAATGAAACACACCGTTTATAAAAGTAACGTTGGTTTATTCACGACCGATCAGTTGGCACGTCCGTGTCGTTCGCGATGTCAACCGAGACTGTCTTGTTTGCCTGTCATCGTAACGAAGATCGTCCGTTGTCAAGTGCGTTGTCAAGTGAGTGTCGCGCTCGGTCAGAAACCCCAACTAGCCTGATCTAGCGCGCACCGATCGTAACACTACTCCCCTCCCCTTCGAGTTGCCGTCCCGGCAGCTTTTAATTGTACTGAGATGTGGTTGCCATGGTCCATCCAGTGCTACTCGCGACCTATCTACACTGTCTTGACATTTGTCCAAGTCCCGAGGGAAAACCATGGCTGAAAAACCTGGGAAGGCCAAAATAGGGGGAGAAACTAGGGCTTTCTTAAGAGTGTCAAAAGAGACCTGAGCTTCCTCATTCCATTCAAAAAGGGTTTTTTCTTCCGTTAGTCGATGTAAAGGTCTAGCAATTTTGGCAAAATCTTTGACGAATTTCCTGTAATACGAAGCTAATGCTGTGAAACTCTTTACTTCTTTTTTGTTTTTGGGAATCGGCCAATTAACTATCGCTGTTGTTTTTTCTGGAGAAGTTTTAATACCCGCACCTGTAACAATGTGGCCTAAATAGTTAACTTCTTTTTGATTGAAAAAGCATTTCTTTGGATTTGCTTTTAAATTGGCTTCTCTGAGACGAGTAAGAACTAGCTCAATGTTTTCTAAATGTTGTTTAAAAGTTTTACTATAGATTATTATATCGTCCAAATATACTAAACAGATTTTCCATGTTAATCCTTGAAGAACCCTATTCATTAATCGAATGAAAGTAGCCGGGGCATTACAAAGTCCAAAGGGAAGTACGTTAAATTGCCAGAACTCACATCCTAACATAAATGCTGTTTTTTCTTTATCTTTTGGCTCGAGTTGTACCTGCCAATATCCACTTTTCAAATCGATCGTTGAAAACCATTCAGCGCCTCCCACAGCTTCAAGAATTTCGTCTATACGCGGAATAAGGTAGGAATCCTTCTTTGTAATACTGTTCAGCATCCTATAGTCTATACAAAACCTAGTCGAACCATCTTTTTTTGCAATAAAAACGGGACGCGAAACGAAAGGACCGTAACTAGGTTCGATGATGCCCTGTTCCTTCATTTCTTCTACAAGTTTAAACGCCGTATCTCTGTAGTGGATAGGAATCCGACGAGGAGCTAGTTTGAAGGGCTTAGAATTTCCAATATCGATTTTGTGTTTGAAGTAAGTACACAAACCGAGATCATTCGAATCTTTAGCAAAAGTGTCCGAAAAATGTATCAAAAGTTCCTCGAATAACGTTTTTTCAGAATCGTTCAAAATCTTTGAGGATTTTTCAAATAAAGCGTTCAGATGTTCTGGAATTTTTGAATTATCTGTTTGGATTACGTTGGTGCATTTGGAAGAAACTATTTTTTCTTTATTATTAATGTTAAATTTTGTGTGAATTATGTCCTCAAATTCTCGTAAAAGTCCTGATTTCTGTAGAAAATCCAAGCCTAACAAACAATCTTCACGAATATTAGCAAAGACAACTTCCAATTCGATTGAGAAATTTCCTACTGAAATAATAGCTTTTCGAATCGCTGTATATTTGAATTCTTCGCGCGATACTGTAAGAATTTTTAAACGTTTCGAAACTTTCTTGAGGGAATTAATCGTGTTCGCGAACGTGACAGCGTTCACGATTGTGATCTCCGATGCGGTATCTAATACCATCACACACGATTTCCCTGCTATCTTTCCTTCGAAGGACAGATGCAGGTCAGGTTCGCGCGCTGAAGCCGCGCAAACCTCTACGCAATTATTTCGAGCCGACTCATCCCCCTGAGAGTCGACTCTTTCTAGTTTTCCTTATTCTCTCTCTGTCTCCTCAAGTATTCCGCCGACGGAGGATTTCTACACATCCTCTCCTTGTGGCCCCTCTTCCCGCATTTCCAGCAGTCGATCGGAGGGAGCGTGTCGCGGGAATGTTCTTGTGGTCTAACATATCTGCGAGATTCGTTGCTATTCGTTGGATTGTAACCGAAATCGTTTCTTCGGAAACTGGGAGTCGAGCTCTTTATCGATTCGAGCGCCGTGTCAATCTCTTTAGCCCGATCTAGTGCGTCTTTGATAGTCGAGATTTTTTCGAGTTTAATCGTTTTCTTCACGTTGTAATTCGACAGTCCCGAAACGAAAGTTCTACACGCGATTTTCTCTACTGTCTCAGTGTTGGCCTCGGGGTAAGCTAACCTAACCAGCCTGTTAATATCGGTGGCAAAAGTCGCGAATGGCTCGTTCGGTTTTTGTTTACGAGCCTCTAATTCGTTGCAAAACTGTTCGCTACAATTTTTAGTCCCGAAGCTGAAATCGAGAGCTGCTTTGACTTTCGAAAAATCGTCGCTGTCCTCGTCGCTAAGACCGTCCAAAACGACGCACGCTGCTCCGCGGAGCGACGAGACGAGTAAAATCGTTTTTTCTTCTTCGCTGTATCGGTAGTATTTCGAGATTTTTTCGAATTTTTTATAAAATTGATCCCACGATCCCGAACCGTCAAAGGAATCGAGGTTCAGCCGAAGATTAGTGCGGTTAGGAGCCGGGATCGAGGATGTAGATGGGTCGTTCGGTAGACCGACATCGTGAGGCGGAATTTCGTGAATGACAGCGCGTGTTGCAAACGTGCTGTCATTCCGAGAAGCGGAAGTGTCAAGAAAAGCGGAAGAAATGGGAGGAACATTATCTGGTTTTTTGTGGAGTTCGGCGATGATGATGCGTGCCGATTCTTGCGTCGCCTCCCTCGCTGCGATCTGAGCTGCTTCTCCCATTGCCTCTCGAATCACGTCGCGCACCGAAGATTTGGCCGCTTCTTTGGCCGTCTCGATCGCGATTTCCGTCAGTCGCTCCATTCCTTCGGCCATCCGACGGTTATTCTCCTCCATCGCTTGTTGCAGCTCCTCTCTCAAACAGTTAATTGCGTCAGGTTCGCCGTGTCCGATCTCGGGGCGCCGTGTCTCGGGTTGAGCCGTCCGTTTCTTTTTCCTGGTGTTCATCGTCGCTTTTTTTCCGTCACTGATACTCCAATCCCACTTCTGACACCAATGTTGCGACAATGAAACACACCGTTTATAAAAGTAACGTTGGTTTATTCACGACCGATCAGTTGGCACGTCCGTGTCGTTCGCGATGTCAACCGAGACTGTCTTGTTTGCCTGTCATCGTAACGAAGATCGTCCGTTGTCAAGTGCGTTGTCAAGTGAGTGTCGCGCTCGGTCAGAAACCCCAACTAGCCTGATCTAGCGCGCACCGATCGTAACAATATGTTTATAGAATATTTCACTGGCTAGGCTAACGATTAAATCTGCTACTATTCTATTAAAAAACTGTCGGTTTTCATGAGGTCAAATTTCAAAAAGATAGCAAATCAGTCCAAAAATGTTTCTTCGAAACAAAAATTGGTACGCCAAGTATAAAAAAAGTGGGCATCCCATCAAACCAAAAGTTCGTGGCAATTTCAATCCCACCAAACCAAAAATTCGTGGCAATTTTAATCCCACCAAACCAAAAATTCGTGGCAATTTCAAAAATAAAATCATTTCAATCCCATCAAACCAAAAATTCGTGGCAATTTCAAAAATAAAATCAAATCAAATGCTGCCAAGCAAAATCCCTGTAGTCACTGGCATGCAAAAAACTTGGCGTACCAGCGACTAGCTCCCGTACATAGTCCATTGAAATAAGGACGGGACCACCATCTCGATGCGTAACTGCTGGAAATCGTGGGTGGAAGGCGGGATGCGCGTGGAACGAGCGTCGGTGGCGGGGGGGAGCTCGAAAGGACAGAATACCATTTTTTATATATGCTCTCTTAAAGAGGACATGGCGCATCGATAATCGAATATATCGAAATACTGAAGCTACGTCATGGTCCATAAACTTAGAGCGGCAAATTCGAACCAACAGGGCGCGCGTAGCGCGCACGTCGTAGTGAGCGATGCGATGTGAAAATAACAGAAGCGCGAGCGAAGCGAGCGCGTTGTTGCTAGGCCTCTCTTAAAAAGTACATGACACATCGAAAGTCGAATTATCGAAACTTTAAGCCGTTATAAGGGCCAATCACGAGCACTTCTGTGCCAACCAAGCGTTCTGGTTGGTCGGCAGCGACTTCGATATAAAGTCGATTTCGGGATGTCATGGCCACTGAAACATCACGTATCGCGCGCATTTTAAATAGCTGTATTGGCCACAAGAAAAAATAAATGAAAAGCAACGAGTGCGAGCGAAGCGAGCACGTTGTCTGTCTCGCGTTATGTCTCCAATCGGGCATGTGTCCAATCGGGCATGTGTCCAATCGGGCATGTGTCCAATCGGGCATGTGTCCAATCGGGCATGTGTCCAATCGGGCATGTGTCCAATCGGGCATGTGTCCAATCGGGCATGTGTCCAATCGGGCATGTGTCCAATCGGGTATGTGTCCAATCGGGCATGTGTCCAATCGGGCATGTGTCCAATCGGGCATGTGTCCAATCGGGCATGTGTCCAATCGGGCATGTGTCCAATCGGGCATGTGTCCAATCGGGCATGTGTCCAATCGGACATGTGTCCAATCGGGCATGTGTCCAATCGGGCATGTGTCCAATCGGGCATGTGTCCAATCGGGCATGTGTCCAATCGGGCATGTGTCCAATCGGGCATGTGTCCAATCGGGCATGTGTCCAATCGGGTATGTGTCCAATCGGGTATGTGTCCAATCGGGCATGTGTCCAATCGGGCATGTGTCCAATCGGGCATGTGTCCAATCGGGCATGTGTCCAATCGGGCATGTGTCCAATCGGGCATGTGTCCAATCGGGCATGTGTCCAATCGGGCATGTGTCCAATCGGGCATGTGTCCAATCGGGCATGTGTCCAATCGGGCATGTGTCCAATCGGGCATGTGTCCAATCGGGCATGTGTCCAATCGGGCATGTGTCCAATCGGGCATGTGTCCAATCGGGCATGTGTCCAATCGGGCATGTGTCCAATCGGGCATGTGTCCAATCGGGTATGTGTCCAATCGGGCATGTGTCCAATCGGGCATGTGTCCAATCGGGCATGTGTCCAATCGGGCATGTGTCCAATCGGGCATGTGTCCAATCGGGCATGTGTCCAATCGGGCATGTGTCCAAACGGGCATGTGTCCAAACGGGCATGTGTCCAATCGGGCATGTGTCCAATCGGGCATGTGTCCAATCGGGCATGTGTCCAATCGGGCATGTGTCCAATCGGGCATGTGTCCAATCGGGCATGTGTCCAATCGGGCATGTGTCCAATCGGGCATGTGTCCAATCGGGCATGTGTCCAATCGGGCATGTGTCCAATCGGGCATGTGTCCAATCGGGCATGTGTCCAATCGGGCATGTGTCCAATCGGGCATGTGTCCAATCGGGCATGTGTCCAATCGGGCATGTGTCCAATCGGGCATGTGTCCAATCGGGCATGTGTCCAATCGGGCTTGTGTCCAATAATGATGTGTCCAATCGGGCTTGTGTCCAATGTTGATGTGTCCAATCGGGCTTGTGTCCAATAATGATGTGTCCAATCGGGCGTGTGTCTAATGTTGATGTGTCCAATCGGGATTGTGTCCAATCGGTTTTGTGTCCAATCGGGCTTGTGTCCAATAATGATGTGTCCAATTGGGTTTGTGTCCAATCGGGCATGTGTCCAATCGGGCATGTGTCCAATCTCAATGTGTCCAATCGGGTTTGTGTCCAATATTGATGTGTCCAATCGGGCATGTGTCCAATAATAATGTGTCCAATCGGGCTTGTGTCCAATATTGATGTGTCCAATCCTATGTGTCCAATCGGTCTGTGTCCAATCGGAATGTGCGCAAGTGGGTCCCTCCCATTTTGTGCGAATGCATCGTTTTACATCGTTAAAACTCGTTGGGCACCGATGCCGCGAGCGAAAAAGCGTCAATCAGCCAAATCGAGCCATTGCGTTTTGCGAGCGCTGCACGCATGTAAACTCGGTCTCCGAATGACAAAAACCTTAATTTTGTGCAAATGCATCGTTTTGCATCGTCAAAACTCGTTTTGCACCGATGCCGCGAGCGAAAAAGCGTCAGTCAGCCAAACCGAGCCATCGCGTTTTGCGAGCGCTGCACGCATGAAAACTCGGTCTCCGAATGACAGAAACCTTAATTTTGTGCAAATGCATCGTTTTTCATCGTCAAAACTCGTTTGGCAACGATGCCGCTATCGAAAATGCGTCAATCAGCCAAATCAAGCTATCGCGTTCTGCGCGCGTGACACTCATGTAAACACGGTCGCCGAGTACCAAAAACCTTTATTTTGTGCAAATGCATCGTTTTACATCGTTAAAACTCGTTTGGCACCGATGCCGCGAGCGAAAAAGCGTCAAACAGCCAAATCAAGCCATCTCGTTTTGTGAGCGCTGCACCGATGTTAACTCGATCTCCGAATGTCAAAACCCTTAATTTTGTTTAATTGCATCGTTTTGCATCGTCAAAACTCGTTTCGCAACGATGCCGCGAGCGAAAATGCGTCAATCAGCCAAAATGAGCCATCACGTTTTGCAAGCGCTGCACGCGTGTAAACTCGGTCTCCGAATGACAAAAACCTTAATTTTGTGCAAATGCATCGTTTTGCATCGTCAAAACTCGTTTGGCACCGATGCCGCGAGCGAAAAAGCGTCACTCAGCCAAATCGAGCCATCGCGTTTTGCGAGCGCTGCACGCATGTAAGCTCGGTCTCCGAATGTCAAAAGCCTTAATTTTGTTTAAATGCATCGTTTTGCATCGTCAAAACTCGTTTGGCAATGATGCCGCCAGCGAAAATGCGTCAATCAGCCGAATGAAGCCATCGCGTTCTGCGCGCGTGGCACTCATGTAAACTCGGTCGCCGAGTATCAAAAACCTGTATTTTGTGCAAATGCATCGTTTTACATCGTTAAAACTCGTTTGGCACCGATGCCGCGAGCGAAAATGCGTCAATCAGCCAAATTGAGCCATCACGTTTTGCAAGCGCTGCACGCGTGTAAACTCGGTCTCCGAATGACAAAAACCTTAATTTTGTGCAAATGCATCGTTTTACATCTTCAAAATTCGTTTGGCAACGATGCCGCAAGCGAAAATGCGTCAATCAGCCAAATTGAGCCGTCATGTTTTGCGAGCGCCGCACGCGTGTAAACTCGGTCTCCGAATGACAAAAACCTTAATTTTGTGCAAATGCATCATTTTGCATCGTCAAAACTCGTTTTGCACCGATGCCGCGAGCGAAAAAGCGTCACTCAGCCAAACCGAGCTATCGCGTTTTGCGAGCGCTGCACGCATGTAAACTCGGTCTCCGAATGTCAAAAGCCTTAATTTTGTTTAAATGCATCGTTTTGCATCGTCAAAACTCGTTTAGCAATGATGCCGCTAGCGAAAATGCGTCAATCAGCCAAATCAAGCTATCGCGTTCTGCGCGCGTGGCACTCATGTAAACTCGGTCGCCGAGTACCAAAAACCTGTATTTTATGCGAATGCATCGTTTTACATCGTTAAAACTCGTTTGGCACCGATGCCGCGATCGAAAAAGCGTCAAACAGCCAAATCAAGCTATCGCGTTCTGCGCGCGTGGCACTCATGTAAACTCGGTCGCCGACTATCAAAATCCTGTATTTTGCGCAAATGCATCGTTTTACATCGTTCAAACTCGTTTGGCACCGATGCCGCGAGCGAAAAAGCGTCAAACAGCCAAATCAAGCCATCTCGTCTTGCGAGCGCTGCACCCATGTTAACTCGATCTCCGAATGTCAAAACCCTTAATTTTGTTTAATTGCATCGTTTTGCATCGTCAAAACTCGTTTGGCAACGATGCCGCGAGCGAAAATGCGTCAATCAGCCAAATTGAGCCATCACGTTTTGCAAACGCTGCACGCATGTAAACTCGGTCTCCGAATGACAAAAACCTTAATTTTGTGCAAATGCATCCTTTTGCATCGTCAAACTCGTTTGGCACCGATGCCGCGAGCGAAAAAGCGTCACTCAGTTAATCGAGCCATCGCGTTTTGCGAGCGCTGCACGCATGTAAACTCGGTCTCCGAATGTCAAAAGCCTTAATTTTGTTTAAATGCATCGTTTTGCATCGTCAAAACTCGTTTGGCAATGATGCCGCTAGCGAAAATGCGTCAATCAGCCAAATCAAGCTATCGCGTTCTGCGCGCGTGTCACTCATGTAAACTCGGTCGCCGAGTATCAAAAACCTGTATTTTTTGCGAATGCATCGTTTTACATCGTTAAAACTCGTTTGGCACCGATGCCGCGAGCGAAAAAGCGTCAATCAGCCAAATCGAGCCATTGCGTTTTGCGAGCGCTGCACGCATGTAAACACGGTCTCCGAATGACAAAAACCTTAATTTTGTTCAAATGCATCGTTTTACATCTTCAAAATTCGTTTGGCAACGATGCCGCGAGCGAAAATGCGTCAATCAGCCAAATTGAGCCGTCACGTTTTGCGAGCGCTGCACGCGTGTAAACTCGGTCTCCGAATGACAAAAACCTTAATTTTGTGCAAATGCATCGTTTTGCATCGTCAAAACTGGTTTTGCACCGATGCCGCGAGCGAAAAAGCGTCACTCAGCCAAATCGAGCCATCGCGTTTTGCGAGCGCTGCACGCATGTAAACTCGGTCTCCGAATGTCAAAAGCCTTAATTTTGTTTAAATGCATCGTTTTGCATCGTCAAAGCTCGTTTGGCAATGATGCCGCTAGCGAAAATGCGTCAATCAGCCAAATAAAGCTATCGCGTTCTGCGCGCGTGGCACTCACGTAAACTCGGTCACCGAGTATCAAAAACCTTTATGTTGTGCCAATGCATCGTTTTACATCGTTAAAACTCGTTTGGCACCGATGCCGCGAGCGAAAAAGCGTCAAACAGCCAAATCAAGCTATCGCGTTCTGCGCGCGTGGCACTCATGTAAACTCGGTCGCCGACTATCAAAAACCTTAATTTTGTGCAAATGCATCGTTTTACATCTTCAAAATTCGTTTGGCAACGATGCCGCAAGCGAAAATGCGTCAATCAGCCAAATTGAGCCGTCATGTTTTGCGAGCGCCGCACGCGTGTAAACTCGGTCTCCGAATGACAAAAACCTTAATTTTGTGCAAATGCATCATTTTGCATCGTCAAAACTCGTTTTGCACCGATGCCGCGAGCGAAAAAGCGTCACTCAGCCAAACCGAGCTATCGCGTTTTGCGAGCGCTGCACGCATGTAAACTCGGTCTCCGAATGTCAAAAGCCTTAATTTTGTTTAAATGCATCGTTTTGCATCGTCAAAACTCGTTTAGCAATGATGCCGCTAGCGAAAATGCGTCAATCAGCCAAATCAAGCTATCGCGTTCTGCGCGCGTGGCACTCATGTAAACTCGGTCGCCGAGTACCAAAAACCTGTATTTTATGCGAATGCATCGTTTTACATCGTTAAAACTCGTTTGGCACCGATGCCGCGATCGAAAAAGCGTCAAACAGCCAAATCAAGCTATCGCGTTCTGCGCGCGTGGCACTCATGTAAACTCGGTCGCCGACTATCAAAATCCTGTATTTTGCGCAAATGCATCGTTTTACATCGTTCAAACTCGTTTGGCACCGATGCCGCGAGCGAAAAAGCGTCAAACAGCCAAATCAAGCCATCTCGTCTTGCGAGCGCTGCACCCATGTTAACTCGATCTCCGAATGTCAAAACCCTTAATTTTGTTTAATTGCATCGTTTTGCATCGTCAAAACTCGTTTGGCAACGATGCCGCGAGCGAAAATGCGTCAATCAGCCAAATTGAGCCATCACGTTTTGCAAACGCTGCACGCATGTAAACTCGGTCTCCGAATGACAAAAACCTTAATTTTGTGCAAATGCATCCTTTTGCATCGTCAAACTCGTTTGGCACCGATGCCGCGAGCGAAAAAGCGTCACTCAGTTAATCGAGCCATCGCGTTTTGCGAGCGCTGCACGCATGTAAACTCGGTCTCCGAATGTCAAAAGCCTTAATTTTGTTTAAATGCATCGTTTTGCATCGTCAAAACTCGTTTGGCAATGATGCCGCTAGCGAAAATGCGTCAATCAGCCAAATCAAGCTATCGCGTTCTGCGCGCGTGTCACTCATGTAAACTCGGTCGCCGAGTATCAAAAACCTGTATTTTTTGCGAATGCATCGTTTTACATCGTTAAAACTCGTTTGGCACCGATGCCGCGAGCGAAAAAGCGTCAATCAGCCAAATCGAGCCATTGCGTTTTGCGAGCGCTGCACGCATGTAAACACGGTCTCCGAATGACAAAAACCTTAATTTTGTTCAAATGCATCGTTTTACATCTTCAAAATTCGTTTGGCAACGATGCCGCGAGCGAAAATGCGTCAATCAGCCAAATTGAGCCGTCACGTTTTGCGAGCGCTGCACGCGTGTAAACTCGGTCTCCGAATGACAAAAACCTTAATTTTGTGCAAATGCATCGTTTTGCATCGTCAAAACTGGTTTTGCACCGATGCCGCGAGCGAAAAAGCGTCACTCAGCCAAATCGAGCCATCGCGTTTTGCGAGCGCTGCACGCATGTAAACTCGGTCTCCGAATGTCAAAAGCCTTAATTTTGTTTAAATGCGTCGTTTTGCATCGTCAAAGCTCGTTTGGCAATGATGCCGCTAGCGAAAATGCGTCAATCAGCCAAATAAAGCTATCGCGTTCTGCGCGCGTGGCACTCACGTAAACTCGGTCACCGAGTATCAAAAACCTTTATGTTGTGCCAATGCATCGTTTTACATCGTTAAAACTCGTTTGGCACCGATGCCGCGAGCGAAAAAGCGTCAAACAGCCAAATCAAGCTATCGCGTTCTGCGCGCGTGGCACTCATGTAAACTCGGTCGCCGAGTATCAAAAACCTGTATTTTGTGCAAATGCATCGTTTTACATAGTTAAAACTCGTTTGGCACCGATGCCGCGAGCGAAAAAGCGTCAATCAGCCAAGTCGAGCCATTGCGTTTTGCGAGCGCTGCACGCATGTAAACTCGGTCTCCGAATGATAAAAACCTTAATTTTGTGCAAATGCATCGTTTTACATCTTCAAAATTCGTTTGGCAACGATGCCGCAAGCGAAAATGCGTCAATCAGCCAAATTGAGCCGTCACGTTTTGCGAGCGCTGCACGCATGTAAACTCGGTCTCCGAATATCAAAAGCCTTAATTTTGTTTAAATGCATCGTTTTGCATCGTCAAAACTCGTTTGGCAATGATGCCGCTAGCGAAAATGCGTCAATCAGCCAAATCAAGCTATCGCGTTCTGCGCGCGTGGCACTCATGTAAACTCGGTCGCCGAGTACCAAAAACCTTTATTTTGTGCAAATGCATCGTTTTACATCGTTAAAACTCGTTTGGCACCGATGCCGCGAGCGAAAAAGCGTCAAACAGCCAAATCAAGCCATCTCGTTTTGCGAGCGCTGCACTCATGCAAACTCGGTCTCCGAATGACAAAAACCTTAATTTTGTTTAATTGCATCGTTTTGCATCGTCAAAACTCGTTTGGCAACGATGCCGCGAGCGAAAATGCGTCAATCAGCCAAATTGAGCCATCCCGTTTTGCAAACGCTGCACGCGTGTAAACTCGGTCTCCGAATGACAAAAACCTTAATTTTGTGCAAATGCATCGTTTTACATCTTCAAAATTCGTTTGGTACCGATGCCGCGAGCGAAAAAGCGTCAGTCAGCCAAATCGAGCCATCGAGTTTTGCGAGCGCTGCACGCATGTAAACTCGGTCTCCGAATGACATAAACCTTAATTTTGTGCAAATGCATCGTTTTACATCTTCAAAATTCGTTTGGCAACGATGCCGCGAACGAAAATGCGTCAATCAGCCAAATTGAGCCGTCACGTTTTGCGAGCGCTGCACGCGTGTAAACTCGGTCTCCGAATGACAAAAACCTTAATTTTGTGCAAATGCATCGTTTTGCATCGTCAAAACTCGTTTTGCACCGATGCCGCGAACGAAAAAGCGTCACTCAGCCAAATCGAGCCATCGCGTTTTGCGAGCGCTGCACGCATGTAAACTCGGTCTCCGAATGTCAAAAGCTTTAATTTTGTTTAAATGCATCGTTTTGCATCGTCAAAACGCATTTGGCAATGATGCCGCTAGCGAAAATGCGTCAATCAGCCAAATGAAGCTATCGCGTTCTGCGCGCGTGGCACTCATGTAAACTCGGTCACCGAGTATCAAAATCCTTTATGTTGTGCCAATGCATCGTTTTACATCGTTAAAACTCGTCTGGCACCGATGCCGCGAGCGAAAAAGCGTCAAACAGCCAAATCAAGCCATCGCGTTCTGCGCGCGTGGCACTCATGTAAACTCGGTCGCCGAGTATCAAAAACCTGTATTTTGTGCAAATGCATAGTTTTACATCGTTAAAACTCGTTTGGCACCGATGCCGCGAGCGAAAAAGCGTCAGTCAGCCAAATCGAGCCATTGCGTTTTGCGAGCGCTGCACTCATGTAAACTCGGTCTCCGAATGACAAAAACCTTAATTTTGTGCAAATGCATCGTTTTACATCTTCAAAATTCGTTTGGCAACGATGCCGCGAGCGAAAATGCGTCAATCAGCCAAATTGAGCCGTCACGTTTCGCGAGCGCTGCACGCGTGTAAACTTGGTCTCCGAATGACAAAAACCTTAATTTTGTGCAAATGCATCGTTTTGCTTCGTCAAAACTCGTTTTGCACCGATGCCGCGAGCGAAGAAGCGTCACTCAGCCAAATCGAGCCATCGCGTTTTGCGAGCGCTGCACGCATGTAAACTCGGTCTCCGAATGTCAAAAGCCTTAATTTTGTTTACATGCATCGTTTTCCATCGTCAAAACTCGTTTGGCAATGATGCCGCTAGCGAAAATGCGTCAATCAGCCAAATCAAGCTATCGCGTTCTGCCCGCGTGGCACTCATGTAAACTCGGTCGCCGAGTACCAAAAACATTTATTTTGTGAAAATGCATCGTTTTACATCGTTAAAACTCGGTTGGGCTCCGATGTCGCGAGCGAAAAAGCGTCAAACAGCCAAATCCAGCAATCTCGTTTTGCGAGCGCTGCACCCATGTTAACTCGATCTCCGAATGTCAAAACCCTTAATTTTGTTTAATTGCATCGTTTTGCATCGTCAAAACTCGTTTGGCAACGATGCCGCGAACGAAAATGCGTTAATCAGCCAAATTGAGCCATCACGTTTTGCAAGCGCTGCACGCGTGTAAACTCGGTCTCCGAATGACAAAAACCTTAATTTTGTGCAAATGTATCGTTTTGCATCGTCAAAACTCGTTTGGCACCGATGCCGCGAGCGAAAAAGCGTCACTCAGCCAAATCGAACCATCGCGGTTTGCGAGCGCTGCACGCATGTAAACTCGGTCTCCGAATGTCAAAAGCCTTAATTTTGTTTAAATGCATCGTTTTGCATAGTCAAAACTCGTTTGGCAATGATGCCGCGAGCGAAAAAGCGTCAAACAGCCAAATCGAGCCAATGCGTTTTGCGAGCGCTGCACGCATGTAAACTCGGTCTCCGAATTACAAAAACCTTAATTTTGTGCAAATGCATCGTTTTACATCTTCAAAATTCGTTTGGCACCGATGCCGCGAGCGAAAAAGCGTCAGTCAGCCAAATCGAGCCATCACGTTTTGCGAGCCCTGCACGCATGTAAACTCGGTCTCCGAATGAAAAAAACCTTAATTTTATGCAAACGCATCGTTTTACATTGTTAAAACTCGTTCGGCACCGAAGCCGCGAGCGGAAAATCGTCAAACAGCCAAATTAAGCCATCTCGTTTTGCGAGCGCTGCACGCATGTTAACTCGATCTCCGTATGTCAAAAACCTTAATTTTGTGCAAATGCATCGTTTTGCATCGTTAAAACTCGTTTGCCACCGATGCACGAGCAAAAAAGCGTCTAACAGCCAAATCGAGCTATCGCGTTTTGCACGCGCGGCACTTATGTAGACTCGGTCGCCGAGTATCAAAAACCTTTATTTTGTGCAAATGCATCGTTTTACATCTTCAAAATTCGTTTAGCACCGATGCCGCGAGCGAAAAAGCGTCAGTCAGCCAAATCGAGCCATCGCGTTTTGCGAGCGCTGGACGCATGTAAACTCGGTCTCCGAATGACAAAAACCTTAATTTTGTGCAAATGCATCGTTTTACATGTTCAGAATTCGTTTGGCAACCATGCCGCGAGCGAAAATTCGTCAATCAGCTAAATTGAGCCGTCACGTTTTGCGAGCGCTGCACGCGTGTAAACTCGGTCTCCGAATGACAAAAACCTTAATTTTGTGCAAATGCATCGTTTTGCATCGTCAAAACTCGTTTGGCACCGATGCCGCGAGCGAAAAAGCGTCACTCAGCCAAATCGAGCCATCGCGTTTTGCGAGCGCTGCACGCAAGTAAACTCGGTCTCCGAATGTCAAAAGCCTTAATTTTGTTTAAATGCATCGTTTTGCATCGTCAAAACTCGTTTGGCAATGATGCCGCTAGCGAAAATGCGTCAATCAGCCAAATCAAGCTATCGCGTTCTACGCGCGTGGCACTCATGTAAACTCGGTCGCCGAGTACCAAAAACCTTCATTTTATGCAAATGCATCGTTTTACATCGTTAAAACTCGTTTGGCACCGATGCCGCGAGCGAAAAAGCGTCAAACAGCCAAATCAAGCCATCTCGTTTTGCGAGCGCTGCACGCATGTAAACTCGGTCTCCGAATGACAAAAACCTTAATTTCGTGCAAATGCATCGTTTTACATCTTCAAAATTCGTTTGGCAACGATGCCGCGAGCGAAAATTCGTCAATCAGCCAAATTGAGCCGTCACGTTTTGCGAGCGCTGCACGCGTGTAAACTCGGTCTCCGAATGACAAAGACCTTAATTTTGTGCAAATGCATCGTTTTGCATCGTCAAAACTCGTTTTGCACCAATGTCGCGAGCGAAAATGCGTCAATCAGCCAAATTGAGCCGTCACGTTTTGCGAGCGCTGCACATGTGTAAACTCGGTCTCCGAATGTCAAAAGCCTTAATTTTGTTTAAATGCATCGTTTTGCATCGTCAAAACTCGTTTGGCAATGATGCCGCTAGCGAAAATGCGTCAATCAGCCAAATGAAGCTATCGCGTTCTGCGCGCGTGGCACTATGTAAACTCGGTCACCGAGTATCAAAAATCTTTATGTTGTGCCAATGCATCGTTTTACATCGTTAAAATTCGTTTGGCACCGATGCCACGAGCGAAAAAGCGTCAAACAGCCAAATCAAGCCATCGCGTTCTGCGCGCGTGGCACTCATGTAAACTCGGTCGCCGAGTATCAAAAACCTGTATTTTGTGCAAATGCATCGTTTTACATCGTTAAAACTCGTTTGGCACCGATGCCGCGAGCGAAAATGCGTCAATCAGCCAAATTGAGCCATCACGTTTTGCAAGCGCTGCACGCGTGTAAACTCGGTCTCCGAATGACAAAAACCTTTATTTTGTGCAAATGCATCGTTTTACATCTTGAAAATTCGTTTGGCAACGATGCCGCGAGCGAAAATGCGTCAATCAGCCAAATTGAGCCGTCACGTTTTTCGAGCGCTGCACAAGTGTAAACTCGGTCTCCGAATGTCAAAAGCCTTAATTTTATTTAAATGCATCGTTTTGCATCGTCAAAACTCGTTTGGCAATGATGCCGCTAGCGAAAATGCGTCAATCAGCCAAATCAAGCTATCGCGTTCTGCGCGCGTGGCACTCATGTAAACTCGGTCGCCGAGTATCAAAAACCTGTATTTTGTGCAAATGCATCGTTTTACATCGTTAAAACTCGTTTGGCACCAATACCGCGAGCGAGAAAGCGTCAAACAGCCAAATCAAGCTATCGCGTTCTGCGCGCGTGGCACTCATGTAAACTCGGTCGCCGAGTATCAAAAACCTTAATTTTGTGCAAATGCATCGTTTTACATCTTCAAAATTCGTTTGGCACCGATGCCGCGAGCGAAAAAGCGTCAGTCAGCCAAATCGAGCCATCACGTTTTGCTAGCCCTGCACACATGTAAACTCGGTCTCCGAATGAAAAAAACCTTAATTTTGTGCAAATGCATCGTTTTACATCGATAAAACTCGTTCGGCACCGATGCCGCGAGCGGAAAAGCGTCAAACAGCCAAATTAAGCCATCTCGTTTTGCGAGCGCTGCACGCATGTTAACTCGATCTCCGTATGTCAAAAACCTTAATTTTGTGCAAATGCATCGTTTTACATCGTTAAAACTCGTTTGGCACCGATGCCGCGAGCAAAAAAGTGTCAGTCAGCCAAATCAAGCCATTGCGTTTTGCGAGCGCTGCACGCATGTAAACTCGGTCTCCGAATGACAAAAACCTTAATTTTGTGCAAATGCATCGTTTTACATGTTCAGAATTCGTTTGGCAACGATGCCGCGAGCGAAAATGCGTCAATCAGCCAAATTGAGCCGTCACGTTTTGCGAGCGCTGCACGCGTGTAAACTCGGTCTCCGAATGACAAAAACCTTAATTTTGTGCAAATGCATCGTTTTGCATCGACAAAACTCGTTTTGCACCAATGCCGCGAGCGAAAAAGCGTCACTCAACCAAATCGAGCCATCGCGTTTTGCGAGCGCTGCACGCATGTAAACTCGGTCTCCGAATGACAAAAACCTTAATTTTGTGCAAATGCATCGTTTTACATGTTCAGAATTCGTTTGGCAACGATGCCGCGAGCGAAAATGCGTCAATCAGCCAAATTGAGCCGTCACGTTTTGCGAGCGCTGCACGCGTGTAAACTCGGTCTCCGAATTACAAAAACCTTAATTTTGTGCAAATGCATCGTTTTGCATCGTCAAAACTCGTTTGGCAATGATGCCGCCAGCGAAAATGCGTCAATCAGCCAAATCAAGCTATCGCGTTCTGCGCGCGTGACACCCATGTAAACTCGGTCGCCGAGTATCAAAAACCTGTATTTTGTGCAAATGCATCGTTTTACATAGTTAAAACTCGTTTGGCACCGATGCCGCGAGCGAAAAAGCGTCAATCAGCCAAGTCGAGCCATTGCGTTTTGCGAGCGCTGCACGCATGTAAACTCGGTCTCCGAATGATAAAAACCTTAATTTTGTGCAAATGCATCGTTTTACATCTTCAAAATTCGTTTGGCAACGATGCCGCAAGCGAAAATGCGTCAATCAGCCAAATTGAGCCGTCACGTTTTGCGAGCGCTGCACGCATGTAAACTCGGTCTCCGAATATCAAAAGCCTTAATTTTGTTTAAATGCATCGTTTTGCATCGTCAAAACTCGTTTGGCAATGATGCCGCTAGCGAAAATGCGTCAATCAGCCAAATCAAGCTATCGCGTTCTGCGCGCGTGGCACTCATGTAAACTCGGTCGCCGAGTACCAAAAACCTTTATTTTGTGCAAATGCATCGTTTTACATCGTTAAAACTCGTTTGGCACCGATGCCGCGAGCGAAAAAGCGTCAAACAGCCAAATCAAGCCATCTCGTTTTGCGAGCGCTGCACTCATGCAAACTCGGTCTCCGAATGACAAAAACCTTAATTTTGTTTAATTGCATCGTTTTGCATCGTCAAAACTCGTTTGGCAACGATGCCGCGAGCGAAAATGCGTCAATCAGCCAAATTGAGCCATCCCGTTTTGCAAACGCTGCACGCGTGTAAACTCGGTCTCCGAATGACAAAAACCTTAATTTTGTGCAAATGCATCGTTTTACATCTTCAAAATTCGTTTGGTACCGATGCCGCGAGCGAAAAAGCGTCAGTCAGCCAAATCGAGCCATCGAGTTTTGCGAGCGCTGCACGCATGTAAACTCGGTCTCCGAATGACATAAACCTTAATTTTGTGCAAATGCATCGTTTTACATCTTCAAAATTCGTTTGGCAACGATGCCGCGAACGAAAATGCGTCAATCAGCCAAATTGAGCCGTCACGTTTTGCGAGCGCTGCACGCGTGTAAACTCGGTCTCCGAATGACAAAAACCTTAATTTTGTGCAAATGCATCGTTTTGCATCGTCAAAACTCGTTTTGCACCGATGCCGCGAACGAAAAAGCGTCACTCAGCCAAATCGAGCCATCGCGTTTTGCGAGCGCTGCACGCATGTAAACTCGGTCTCCGAATGTCAAAAGCTTTAATTTTGTTTAAATGCATCGTTTTGCATCGTCAAAACGCATTTGGCAATGATGCCGCTAGCGAAAATGCGTCAATCAGCCAAATGAAGCTATCGCGTTCTGCGCGCGTGGCACTCATGTAAACTCGGTCACCGAGTATCAAAATCCTTTATGTTGTGCCAATGCATCGTTTTACATCGTTAAAACTCGTCTGGCACCGATGCCGCGAGCGAAAAAGCGTCAAACAGCCAAATCAAGCCATCGCGTTCTGCGCGCGTGGCACTCATGTAAACTCGGTCGCCGAGTATCAAAAACCTGTATTTTGTGCAAATGCATAGTTTTACATCGTTAAAACTCGTTTGGCACCGATGCCGCGAGCGAAAAAGCGTCAGTCAGCCAAATCGAGCCATTGCGTTTTGCGAGCGCTGCACTCATGTAAACTCGGTCTCCGAATGACAAAAACCTTAATTTTGTGCAAATGCATCGTTTTACATCTTCAAAATTCGTTTGGCAACGATGCCGCGAGCGAAAATGCGTCAATCAGCCAAATTGAGCCGTCACGTTTCGCGAGCGCTGCACGCGTGTAAACTTGGTCTCCGAATGACAAAAACCTTAATTTTGTGCAAATGCATCGTTTTGCTTCGTCAAAACTCGTTTTGCACCGATGCCGCGAGCGAAGAAGCGTCACTCAGCCAAATCGAGCCATCGCGTTTTGCGAGCGCTGCACGCATGTAAACTCGGTCTCCGAATGTCAAAAGCCTTAATTTTGTTTACATGCATCGTTTTCCATCGTCAAAACTCGTTTGGCAATGATGCCGCTAGCGAAAATGCGTCAATCAGCCAAATCAAGCTATCGCGTTCTGCCCGCGTGGCACTCATGTAAACTCGGTCGCCGAGTACCAAAAACATTTATTTTGTGAAAATGCATCGTTTTACATCGTTAAAACTCGGTTGGGCTCCGATGTCGCGAGCGAAAAAGCGTCAAACAGCCAAATCCAGCAATCTCGTTTTGCGAGCGCTGCACCCATGTTAACTCGATCTCCGAATGTCAAAACCCTTAATTTTGTTTAATTGCATCGTTTTGCATCGTCAAAACTCGTTTGGCAACGATGCCGCGAACGAAAATGCGTTAATCAGCCAAATTGAGCCATCACGTTTTGCAAGCGCTGCACGCGTGTAAACTCGGTCTCCGAATGACAAAAACCTTAATTTTGTGCAAATGTATCGTTTTGCATCGTCAAAACTCGTTTGGCACCGATGCCGCGAGCGAAAAAGCGTCACTCAGCCAAATCGAACCATCGCGGTTTGCGAGCGCTGCACGCATGTAAACTCGGTCTCCGAATGTCAAAAGCCTTAATTTTGTTTAAATGCATCGTTTTGCATAGTCAAAACTCGTTTGGCAATGATGCCGCGAGCGAAAAAGCGTCAAACAGCCAAATCGAGCCAATGCGTTTTGCGAGCGCTGCACGCATGTAAACTCGGTCTCCGAATTACAAAAACCTTAATTTTGTGCAAATGCATCGTTTTACATCTTCAAAATTCGTTTGGCACCGATGCCGCGAGCGAAAAAGCGTCAGTCAGCCAAATCGAGCCATCACGTTTTGCGAGCCCTGCACGCATGTAAACTCGGTCTCCGAATGAAAAAAACCTTAATTTTATGCAAACGCATCGTTTTACATTGTTAAAACTCGTTCGGCACCGAAGCCGCGAGCGGAAAATCGTCAAACAGCCGAAT
>CAXITY010000245.1:0-24230 GCA_964034905.1 Itoplectis maculator
CCGAACGAGTTTCAACGATGCAAAACGATGGATTTGCACAAAATCAAGGTTTTTGACACACGCTGACCGAGTTTACATGCGTGCAACGCTCGCAAAACGCGATGTCTTATTTTAGTTGTTTGACGCTTTTTCACTCTCGGCATTAGTGCCAAACGAGTCTCAACGATGCAAAACGATGGAATTGCACAAAATGAAAGTTTTTTACACTCAGCGACCGAGTTTACATGCGTGCGCGCTCGCAAAAGTGATTTCTCGATTTAGGTGAATGACGGTTTATCGCTCGCGGCATAGGTGCCAAAGGAGTGTTAACGATGCAAAACGATGGATTTGCACAAAATCAAGGTTTTTGACACTCATCGAACGAGTGTACATGCGCGCAACGCTCGCAAAACGCGATGGCTCGAATCGGCTGTTTGACGCATTTTCGCTCGCAGCATCGGTGCCAAACGAGTTTCAACGATGCAAAACGATGCATTTGCACAAAATAAAAGGTTTTGACACTCGGCGACCGAGTTTACATGCATGCGGCGCTCGCAAAACGTGGTTTCTCGATTTGGCTGTTTGTCGCGTTTTCGCTCGCGGCATCGGTGCCAAACGAGTTTCAACGATGCAAAACGATGCATTTGCACAAAATAAAAGCTTTTGACACTCAACGACCGAGTTTACATGCGTTCAACGGTCGCATAACGCGATTCCTAGATTTGGCTGACTGACGCTTTTTCGCTCGCGGCATCGGTGCCAAACGAGTGTCAACTATGCAAAACGATGGATTTGCACAAAATCACGGTTTTTGGCACTCGACGAACGAGTTTACATGCGTGCAACGCTCACAAAACGCGATAACTCGATTTGGCTTATTGACGCTTTTTCACTCGCAGCATCGGTGCCAAACGAGTTTCAACGATCCAAAGCGATGGATTCGCACAAAATCAAGGTTTTTGGTACTCGCTGACCGAGTTTACATGCGTGCTGAGCTCGCACAACGTGATTTCTCGATTTGGCTGATTGACGGTTTTTCGCTCGTGGCATTGGTGCCTAACGAGTCTCAACGATGCAAAACGATGGATTTGCACAAAATGAAAGTTTTTGACACTCGCTGACCGAGTTTACATGCGTGCAACGATCGCAAAACGCGATGTCTCATTTTAGTTGTTTGACGCTTTTTCACTCGCGGCATCGGTGCTAAACGAGTTTCAACGATGCAAAACGATGAATTTGCACAAAATAAAAGTTTTTGATACTCGGCGAACGAGTTTACATGCGTGCAACACTCGCAAAACGCGATTTCTCGATTTAGCTGATTGACGCTTTTTCACTCTCGGCATTGGTGCCAAACGAGTCTCAACGATGCAAAACGATGGATTTGCACAAAATGAAAGTTTTTTACACTCAGCGACCGAGGTTACTTGCGTTCAACGCTCGCAAAACGCGATGGCTCGATTCGGCTGTTTGACGCATTTTCCCTCGCGGCATCGGTGCCAAACGAGTGTCAACGATGCAAAACGATGGATTTGCACAAAATCAAGGTTTTTGACACTCGACGACCGAGTTTACATGCGTGCAACGCTCACAAAACGCGATGGCTCGATTTGGCTGATTGACGCTTTTTCACTCGCGGCATCGGTGCCAAACGAGTTTCAACGATGCAAAACGATGGATTTGCACAAAATCAAGGTTTTTGACACACGCTGACCGAGTTTACATGCGTGCAACGCTCGCAAAACGCGATGTCTTATTTTAGTTGTTTGACGCTTTTTCACACGCGGCATCGATGCTAAACGAGTTTCAACGATGCAAAACGATGGGTTTGCACAAAATCAAGGTTTTTAACACTCGGCGACCGAGTTTACATGCGTGCAGCGCTCGCAAAAGTGATTTCTCGATTTAGGTGAATGACGGTTTATCGCTCGCGGCATCGGTGCCAAACGAGTGTTAACGATGCAAAACGATGGATTTGCACAAAATCAAGGTTTTTGACACTCATCGAATGAGTGTACATGCTCGCAACGCTCGCAAAACGCGGTGGCTTATTTTAGTTGTTTGACGCTTTTTCACACGCGGCATCGATGCTAAACGAGTTTCAACGATGCAAAACGATGGGTTTGCACAAAATCAAGGTTTTTAACACTCGGCGACCGTGTTTACATGCGTGCAGCGCTCGCAAAACGCGATTTCTCGATTTGGCTGTTTGACGCGTTTTCGCTCGCGGCATCGGTGCCAAACGAGTTTCAACGATGCAAAACGATGCATTTGCACAAAAAAAAGGTTTTTGACTTTCGGTGACCGAGTTTACATGCGTGCAGCACTCGCAAAACGTGATTTCTCGATTTGGCTGATTGACGGTTTTTCGCTCGCGGCATTGGTGCCAAACGAGTCTCAACGATGCAAAACGATGCATTTGCACAAAATAAAAGTCTTTGACCCTCGGCGACCGAGTTTACATGCATGCAGCGCTCGCAAAACGTGATTTCTCGATTTGGCTGATTGACGGTTTTTCGCTCGCGGAATCGGCGCCAAACGAGTGTCAACTATGCAAAACGATGGATTTGCACAAAATCAAGGTTTTTGACACTCGGCGACCGAGTTTACATGCATGCAGCGCTCGCAAAATGTCGTTTCTCGATTTGGCTGATTGACGGTTTTTCGCTCGCGGCATCGGCGCCAAACGAGTGTCAACTATGCAAAACGATGGATTTTCACAAAATCAAGGTTTTTGACACTCGGCGACCGAGTTTACATGCGTCCAACGCTCGCAAAACGCGATGGCTCGATTTGGCTGATTGACGGTTTTTCGCTTGCGGCATTAGTGCCAAACAAGTTTTAACGATGCTAAACGATGCATTTGCACAAAATAAAGGTTTTTGACACTCGGAGACCGAGTTTACATGCGTGCAACACTCGCAAAACGCGATTTCTCGATTTGGCTGTTTGACGCGTTTTCACTCCCGGCATCGGTGCCAAACGAGTTTCAACGATGCAAAACGATGCATTTGCACAAAATAAAAGGTTTTGATACTCGGCGACCGTGTTTACATGCGTGCAGCGCTCGCAAAACGCGATTTCTCGATTTCGCTGATTGACGCTTTTTCGCTTGCGGCATTAGTGCCAAACAAGTTTCAACGATGCAAAACGATGCATTTGCACAAAATAAAGGTTTTTGACACTCGGAGACCGAGTTTACATGCGTACAACACTCGCAAAACGCGATTTCTCGATTTGGCTGTTTGACGCATTTTCGCTCGCGGCATCGGTGCCAAACGAGTATCAACGATGCAAAACGATGCATTTGCACAAAATAAAAGGTTTTGACACTCGGCGACCGAGTTTACATGCATGCAGCGCTCGCAAAACGTGGTTTCTCGATTTGGCTGACTGACGCTTTTTCGCTCGCGGCATCGGTGCCAAACGAGTGTCAACTATGCAAAACGATGGATTTGCACAAAATCACGGTTCTTGGCACTCGACGAACGAGTTTACATGCGTGCAACGCTCACAAAACGCGACAACTCGATTTGGCTTATTGACGCTTTTTCACTCGCAGCATCGGTGCCAAACGAGTTTCAACGATCCAAAGCGATGGATTCGCACAAAATCAAGGTTTTTGGTACTCGCTGACCGAGTTTACATGCGTGCTGAGCTCGCACAATGTGATTTCTCGATTTGGCTGATTGACGGTTTTTCGCTCGCGGGATCGGTGCCAAACGAGTTTCAACGATGCAAAACGTTAGATTTGCACAAAATAATGGTTTTTGACATTCGGTGACCGAGTTTACATGCGTCCAGCGCTCGCAAAACGTGATTTCTCGATTTGGCTGATTGACGGTTTTTCGCTCGCGGCATCGGTGCTAAATGAGTGTCAACGATACGAAACGATGGATTTGCACAAAAAAAAGGTTTTTGACTTTCGGTGACCGAGTTTACATGCGTGCAGCACTCGCAAAACGTTGTTGTACGCCATATGACGTAAACCCCTTACCCGAGACGATTCCCCACAAAAAAGCCCTATTTTAGCTTATTATTATTATTATTATTATTATTATTATTATTATTATTATTACTATTATTATTATTATTATTATCGTCAATTTATTCACCCGCCGCGGAGAACCCCCTCAGAACGCGGGCGAACTAATAATATTAACTTCAGACGCGACCGCATCACGATCGCTTCACTCAAACCAAAGTTACAATCGTTCAAAGTGTTCTAAAGAGAATACCAATGATTCTTAGTTACCATTACAATTATCTTTCTATGTTCTTCGCGACAATCCCGGGCGACGCGGTGATTGGCGCGCCGCTCGGACCGCGCGCTCGCACCTCATTGGCGCGCCGCTCAGACCGTGCGCTCACACGCTATTGGTCGGCCGCACCGTGGTGGGGGCGCCGCACACTGCCTCGCTCGTGATTGGCGCACCGCTCGGCCCCGAGAGGGTATAAGAGACGGGCGCTGCGCGCTCGGTCTCCAGTTGTACTCCGGACTCCGAAGAGAGAGCACGCCACCTCGTTGCCTCCTAGGACCAAATAAAACAACTCACCTCTAAACGTAGAGAACATTCGTGTACCTCATTTCTTCGCTCACCCAAACTCGGAAACGATCCAACGACGGAATTCGCCAACTCCGACGTGGGACAGGACTTCGCCGTGGATCTCGAGATTCTCACCAGCACCATCATCGAAAAGTTCTTTTAAGAGCTATATACTCCAACAGTCCTTCTAAGGACTGCTCAAGGAAATAAGTTCTTTTCAGAACTATTCTTTACTAGAGCAACTCGCAAATAACTAACCTTTCCATATCATCGGGACGCTCGATCCTCGAGCTCTCTCTCGGTTTCCGCTTCGTTCCGCATTGAGACGCTCGGTCCTCGAGCTCTCTCTCGATCTCCGCTTCGATCCGCATCGAGACGCTCGGTCCTCGAGCTCTCTTCCTCTCTCGATCTCCGCTTCGCCCCGCATCGAGACGCTCGGTCCTCGAGCTCTCTCCCTATCTCGATCTCCGCTTCGCTCCGCAACGAGACGCTCGGTCTTCGAGCTCTCTCCTCTCGCCTCTATCCGCTTCGTGGGATGCTCGCCCTTCGAGCTCCACCTCGCTTCGTCGCGCAACCGGTCGGTCGCCCATTCGGGTATCTCAGACGCACGCCCTCGTGCTCTGGTGTCAGATCCGGAACGCACGCTCTTTCGTGCTTTCACCTAAAGATAGGCAGGATCGTGCTTGGGCATTCTCCCGACGCACGTTAGGGGTCGCGACGCGGGCATTCTCCCGACGCACGACAAACGAACGCACGTTCCTTCGTGCTTCATCCTTTCCTTTTTTTTTCTCAATTCGAATAGGGATCGTGGCTCGGGCATTCTCCCGACGCACGACCGGCTGAACGCAGGGTGTCGTACCCGAACGAGGCGCACGTCCTTCGTGCCCTCTCTTCGGCGCATGGCGATCGCGCTTCGCCCGGATTGCACTCCCCCTCGCCAGTTGGAATCGCGTCCGCATGCCGAAACGAGCGGGTAAGAAACGGTACCAACGGCACGGTGTTTACCTAGCGTCCCTTCGCGAACGCGTCCTCCTCGACGCTAATCAAAACTCGCTGACGAGTTATTACGAGATTCAAGCCGTCGAGCAAGTCTTCCGCGAGATTCGGGTCGAATACGCCCTACCAGCAGCCGTCCCGCCGATTCCACCGCCTCCGACAGAGCAGCAATACGCCGACATTCCCTACAAGAAACCTTGTCGTATCTCTCCCTCACGCACCGACCTAGAGCCTCCACCAGCCCCAAAACAAAAAAAGGAGACTCCGGACAAACCCGCGGACAAGCCAGATCGGCCCGCGAGACCAGCATCGGATGGTCAGCATCCGCCGCCATGCTGGCACTGCCCGGAGAGACATCTACATAAAGATTGTCCAGTTTACGCGCAGAAAATCGCAGCTCGAAACAACCGTGAAAATAACTCGGGAAACGAGCAGGCGACACCGGAGACAGCCCACCCCGGTAGTCCTCCTACAGTTGGGCTCACGGATACGGACCAATACGGACTTCCGCATATCATCGTCACTATCAATGGTGCCGAGGTGCGAGCGGCCATAGATTGCTTCGCAAGCGCGTGTTTCATTCGACCGGAGTACCTTCGTCCGGGACATCCGATCGAACCCGTTCAGTCAAACGCGAATCTTGCCGGCGAGACGCTGAGAATGCCGTTAAATGGTCGCGTCCGATTTCCTATTCAAATCCAGAACCGCACTTTTGATATACTAGCTTGGGTCGCACCTTCTGCCCGAGAGCCCCTGATTCTGGGATACCCATGGATGGTTGAGCAAAAGGGCATTCTCGATTGCTCCAGCAACGTCCTGTACCTCGGGCTGACCGAACGACTCTCAGTTCGCACTTCCAACGCCACTGTTCCCACGGCTTGCGCCATGGTAGACCTCCAGGAGGTAAACCAAGAATTCCCTCGCGACTTTCTCGAGAGATTTGGCGACACCATTCAGGACTTCCGGGAAATTTTTCAAAAGGAAGGGCGCCTCTCTCAAACCCAGACGACCAAACACGTCATCACCCTAACTTCGCCTACACCCTTCCGAATCCCACCGCGGCAGTATTCAGAGGAGAAACGAGCTATCATCCGCGAGCAGGTGCAAAGCATGCTCGCCGAAGGGATAATCGAACCTTGCTCCTCCCCATATAGTTCTCCGGTGGTAATCGTGAAGAAGAAAGACGGTCGACCTAGATTCTGTGTCGATTACCGAAAATTGAATCTCCTTACCGAAGACACGGTGCAGCCGATCCCTCGCATCCACGAGGTACTCAAAGAACTCGGTCCTGCTCAGATCTTCTCAACAATCGATCTTAAAAGTGGCTATTGGCAAATTCCAATGGATTCCGCGAGTAAGAAACTCACGGCATTCTCAACGCCCGACGGCGGTACTTACCAATTCCGGGTAATGCCATTTGGGCTGAAAAACGCCCCTAACACCTTCCAAAAATTCATGAGTCAAGAAGTCCTCACCGGACTTATCAACAAAGTATGTATTGTCTACTTAGACGATATCATCATCTATTCCAATAATTGGGAGGATCACCTCCTCCACATAACCCTCGTGTTCGAGCGACTGAAAATCCATCAGCTCACCTGCGCCGTCGAAAAATGCCACTTCGGCAAACGACACCTCGAATTTCTCGGGCACACAGTCCACGACGCAGGAAACGAAGCCAAGGAAGAACACGTTCAGGGTATCCTCGACCTATCTGTCCCAAAATCCAAGAAGGATCTTCAACGACTCCTCGGCACCTGTAATTGGCTCCGAGAGTACATACCGCACTTCGCGACCAAGCTGGAACCTCTAACCAACCTCTTGGCTGGCAAAAAAAAGTTCGAGTGGACAGACGAGGCCCAAGTCGCCTTCGAGGTCGTCAAAGACGCGGTACGACAGCCGCTACGGCTCAGTCGGCCAGACCCGGCATTTCCATTCTTCCTACAAACCGACATCAGCGACGTTGGTATGGGCGCCGCGCTCTATCAAATCGATGACAATGACGAAAGGCGCGTCATCAGCTACGCTAGCGCGAAGTTCGATAAAACGCACCTGCGATACATCAAACACGAAAGGGAGTGTCTAGCGATCATCTGGGCAGTGAAAAAATACCAACCGTATCTCGAGAAACGTCCATTCACACTTCGAACGGACAATCGAGCGCTGGCCTGGCTGAACAGTCTAAAGTATGAAAAAGAGAAGCTCATGAAGTGGGCCCTCCTCCTCGAGGAATTTAGCTTCACGATCGAGCACATTCCGTCCCGAGATAACGAGCTGCCCGACGCACTCGCTAATCACCCAGATGGCGATCTCGATCCTGACGCGGACGAGCCCCAGAATCTGCTTCCGCCAGACCCTCAACCCCCCGAGGATATTCTCGAACTCTTCGGAATAGCTCCTCCCAATCTCGTCGACCAAGAGGTCGAGGAACAACAAACTGACCCCCACGTCAGCTCCCTCGCCATCAACCTCACAGATGGCGATCTCGATCCTGACACGGACGAGCCCCAGAATCTGCTTCCCTCGGATTCTCAACTTCCCGAAGATATCCCCGAACTCTTCGGAATAATTCTTCCAAATCTCGTCGACCAAGTGATCGAGGAGCAACAAACTGACCCCCACGTCAGTTCCCTAGCCATCAACCTCAAGGACCAATCAGAATCCGAGTATCGATGTCAAGATGGTGGTCTGTGGAAACTCATCAACGGGCAATTGAAATTAGTTGTTCCCGAAACCGCTAAGCAACGAGTCCTCTTCGAATTTCACGACTCGATGCTAGCTGGTCATCCAGGCATGGACGAGACTCTTCGTGCAGTCCAAACCCGATTCACGTGGGAACACATGCGTCAAGACGTGCGAAACTACGTCAAGCAATGCCGTCTATGCGCCTGCACCAAAGCCTCACGGCCACACCACCGAGACCAGCTACGTCCTCATCAACCCAGTCGACCCTGGGACACCATCGCAGTCGATCTCATGGGTCCTTACCCTCGCACCAGTCGAGGTAAGAAGTTTATTCTTGTCGTCACCGATCTCTACTCCCGTTGGATAGAGGCTTTCCCGATCGGATCGTCCGATGCATCGGTCATCATAAAGCTGCTTGACCAACAAGTCTTCGCACGATGGGGATTCCCTCGCTCAATTCTGTCCGACAACGGGCCGCAGTTCATTAGCCAAAAATGGGCAGACGCTTGCGACCGTTGGCAAGCACAGCATTGGACGACGGCCATATACCATCCTCGCGCCAATCCTACAGAGAGGCGCAACCAAGAAATAAAAAAAGGCCTACGCCTCCACCTCCAAAACACCCGTCATAAGGACTGGGATCTCTTCCTCGAAGTCATTCTGTTCAATCTTCGAACAAGAAAGAATGCCGCCGCCGGTTTTACGCCGAGCGAAATTCTCCTCGGAATCAATCTCCGGAGGCCCGGGGAATGGCGATTCCCACCCCGCGAATCAGCGAAAACCGACCAACAGGTCCAAAAAAATCAAGAAAGGTATCAGCAACGATACTGCTCTCCCGAAGCGCATCTCGCTTCCACGTACAGCCCCGGCACGTGGGTATACGTAAAAAGTCATTCCCTATCGAATGCACCAAAGGGCATCCATGCCGGCTTCAACTCTCCCTGGGAAGGGCCCTACCAAATCATCGAGCCCATCCGCGGGGAAATCTACCTCGTCAATCGGAACGAGAAAACAGTAAAAATACACGGGTCCCAACTAAAACCCGTCTCGGACGAACGTCCAAACTCACCGCCATCCAGTCCAACCGACTTGGATACATTAGAGTTGCCTCGGCCTCTAGTGCAATCTCTCTCTCCGCCATCCGGTCCTGCCAACCCGGCAGGAATGGATACGTCAGAGTTGCTTCGGCCTCTAACGCAGTCAATCACCACCTCTCCGCCATCCAGTCCAACCGACCTGGATACATTAGAGTTGCCTCGGCCTCTAATGCAACCTCTCTCTCCGCCATCCGGCCCTGCCAACTCGGCAGGTATGGATACGTCAGAGTCGCTTCGGCCTCTAACGCAGTCAACCACCACCTCTCCGCCATCCAGTCCAACCGACCTGGATACATTAGAGTCGCTTCGGCCTCTAATGCAACCTCTCTCCCCGCCATCCAGTCCAATCGGATCGGATACATCAGAGTTGCCTCGGCCTCTGTTGCTACCACTCACCGCTTCCTCGCCATCCGGTCCTGTCAGCCCGACAGGTCCGGGTCCATCAGAGCCACCTCAACCTCTGATGCCAACACTCACCACGCGCGCATCACAACCGCTGGTCCCGCCACTCACCATGGGGAGAATCCCGCCATCTCAGAGCGAATTCTCGCCCGTCTCGAACTCACATCTGAGTGCCGAGAACGACGACACTCGCTCAGTCACTTCATCGTTCTTCGACGATTACGACCCTGTAATCACCGGAATGGCGCCCTCGCCACCATCATCCATGGATCAGCCAGATCCAAACACTCGGCCGGCCCCCCGATCGCCGGAGCGATCGGCTCCGTGGCCGCCGACATCACCAGGTCCACCTGTCCGGCTGGCCCCCCGATCGCCGGAGCGATCGGTTCCGCGGCCGCCGGTCCCACCAGATTCTCATTCTCGGTTGGCCCCCCGATCGCCGGAGCGAGCGGTTCCGTGGCCGCCGATAGCACCAGGTCTATCCGACCGGCTGGCCCCCCGATCGCCGGAGCGATCGGCCTCACGGCCGCCGGACCCACCAGATCTACCGACACCTCCCTCATCACCGCAGCTCGAGTCCCAGCCACGACGACGTATTCGTCGAGCCCTCCGGGACATCGACGCCCCACACCCCTATAATCTACGACCCCGCAAACTCTAAAAATTCTTCTTTGATTTCCCGCGATCCTCTTCAGGACCATCGCGTGGTCACAAGAGGTTATCTGATCTCAAATTATTTTTTACTATTATTTTCCTTCATATTTTAATCGTCATTTACCTTGTCAGAATCGTCTCGAGCAGGGGGGGGGCTTGTTGTACGCCATATGACGTAAACCCCTTACCCGAGACGATTCCCCACAAAAAAGCCCTATTTTAGCTTATTATTATTATTATTATTATTATTATTATTATTATTATTATTATTATTATTATTATTATTACTATTATTATTATTATTATTATCGTCAATTTATTCACCCGCCGCGGAGAACCCCCTCAGAACGCGGGCGAACTAATAATATTAACTTCAGACGCGACCGCATCACGATCGCTTCACTCAAACCAAAGTTACAATCGTTCAAAGTGTTCTAAAGAGAATACCAATGATTCTTAGTTACCATTACAATTATCTTTCTATGTTCTTCGCGACAATCCCGGGCGACGCGGTGATTGGCGCGCCGCTCGGACCGCGCGCTCGCACCTCATTGGCGCGCCGCTCAGACCGTGCGCTCACACGCTATTGGTCGGCCGCACCGTGGTGGGGGCGCCGCACACTGCCTCGCTCGTGATTGGCGCACCGCTCGGCCCCGAGAGGGTATAAGAGACGGGCGCTGCGCGCTCGGTCTCCAGTTGTACTCCGGACTCCGAAGAGAGAGCACGCCACCTCGTTGCCTCCTAGGACCAAATAAAACAACTCACCTCTAAACGTAGAGAACATTCGTGTACCTCATTTCTTCGCTCACCCAAACTCGGAAACGATCCAACGACGGAATTCGCCAACTCCGACGTGGGACAGGACTTCGCCGTGGATCTCGAGATTCTCACCAGCACCATCATCGAAAAGTTCTTTTAAGAGCTATATACTCCAACAGTCCTTCTAAGGACTGCTCAAGGAAATAAGTTCTTTTCAGAACTATTCTTTACTAGAGCAACTCGCAAATAACTAACCTTTCCATATCATCGGGACGCTCGATCCTCGAGCTCTCTCTCGGTTTCCGCTTCGTTCCGCATTGAGACGCTCGGTCCTCGAGCTCTCTCTCGATCTCCGCTTCGATCCGCATCGAGACGCTCGGTCCTCGAGCTCTCTTCCTCTCTCGATCTCCGCTTCGCCCCGCATCGAGACGCTCGGTCCTCGAGCTCTCTCCCTATCTCGATCTCCGCTTCGCTCCGCAACGAGACGCTCGGTCTTCGAGCTCTCTCCTCTCGCCTCTATCCGCTTCGTGGGATGCTCGCCCTTCGAGCTCCACCTCGCTTCGTCGCGCAACCGGTCGGTCGCCCATTCGGGTATCTCAGACGCACGCCCTCGTGCTCTGGTGTCAGATCCGGAACGCACGCTCTTTCGTGCTTTCACCTAAAGATAGGCAGGATCGTGCTTGGGCATTCTCCCGACGCACGTTAGGGGTCGCGACGCGGGCATTCTCCCGACGCACGACAAACGAACGCACGTTCCTTCGTGCTTCATCCTTTCCTTTTTTTTTCTCAATTCGAATAGGGATCGTGGCTCGGGCATTCTCCCGACGCACGACCGGCTGAACGCAGGGTGTCGTACCCGAACGAGGCGCACGTCCTTCGTGCCCTCTCTTCGGCGCATGGCGATCGCGCTTCGCCCGGATTGCACTCCCCCTCGCCAGTTGGAATCGCGTCCGCATGCCGAAACGAGCGGGTAAGAAACGGTACCAACGGCACGGTGTTTACCTAGCGTCCCTTCGCGAACGCGCAACGCTCACAAAACGCGATGGCTCGATTTGGCTGATTGACGCTTTTTCACTCGCGGCATCGGTGCCAAACGAGTTTCAACGATGCAAAACGATGGATTTGCACAAAATCAAGGTTTTTGACACTCGCTGACCGAGTTTACATGCGTGCAACGATCGCAAAACGCGATGTCTCATTTTAGTTGTTTGACGCTTTTTCACTCGCGGCATCGGTGCTAAACGAGTTTCAACGATGCAAAACGATGGATTTGCACAAAATCAAGGTTTTTGACTCTCGGTGACCGAGTTTACATGCGTGCAGCACTCGCAAAACGTGATTTCTCGATTTGGCTGATTGACGGTTTTTCGCTCGCGGCATCGGTGCAAAACGAGTGTCAACGATGCGAAACGATGGATTTGCACAAAATCGAGGTTTTTGACACTCGACGACCGAGTTTACATGCATGCAGCGCTCGCAAAACGTGATTTCTCGATTTGGCTGATTGACGGTTTTTCGCTCGCGGCATCGGTGCCAAACGAGTGTCAACGATGCAAAACGATGGATTTGCACAAAATCAAGGTTTTTGACACTCAACGACCGAGTTTACATGCGTTCAACGGTCGCAAAACGCGATTTCTCGATTTAGCTGATTGACGCTTTTTCACTCTCGGCATTGGTGCCAAACGAGTCTCAACGATGCAAAACGATGGATTTGCACAAAATGAAAGTTTTTTACACTCAGCGACCGAGGTTACTTGCGTTCAACGCTCGCAAAACGCGATGGCTCGATTCGGCTGTTTGACGCATTTTCCCTCGCGGCATCGGTGCCAAACGAGTGTCAACGATGCAAAACGATGGATTTGCACAAAATCAAGGTTTTTGACACTCGACGACCGAGTTTACATGCGTGCAACGCTCACAAAACGCGATGGCTCGATTTGGCTGATTGACGCTTTTTCACTCGCGGCATCGGTGCCAAACGAGTTTCAACGATGCAAAACGATGGATTTGCACAAAATCAAGGTTTTTGACACACGCTGACCGAGTTTACATGCGTGCAACGCTCGCAAAACGCGATGTCTTATTTTAGTTGTTTGACGCTTTTTCACTCGCGGCATCGATGCTAAACGAGTTTCAACGATGCAAAACGATGGATTTGCACAAAATCAACGTTTTTAACACTCGGCGACCGAGTTTACATGCGTGCAACGCTCACAAAACGCGATGGCTCGATTTGCTGATTGACGCTTTTTCACTCGCGGCATCGGTGCCAAACGAGTTTCAACGATGCAAAACGATGGATTTGCACAAAATCAAGGTTTTTGACACTCGCTGACCGAGTTTACATGCGTGCAACGATCGCAAAACGCGATGTCTCATTTTAGTTGTTTGACGCTTTTTCACTCGCGGCATCGGTGCTAAACGAGTTTCAACGATGCAAAACGATGGATTTGCACAAAATCAAGGTTTTTGACTCTCGGTGACCGAGTTTACATGCGTGCAGCACTCGCAAAACGTGATTTCTCGATTTGGCTGATTGACGGTTTTTCGCTCGCGGCATCGGTGCAAAACGAGTGTCAACGATGCGAAACGATGGATTTGCACAAAATCGAGGTTTTTGACACTCGACGACCGAGTTTACATGCATGCAGCTGTTACGTCCTGGCGTAACGCTCAAATTATACTCTTAAAAACAAAAAATTTTAATCGAAAACTCGCAAAAGTGCGCTTAGCTCTCAACGAGTTGTGAAGGAGAGGAGGTAAAATGACGTGGGAGCAGTAGGGATGGTTGTCTTGGAGCGCGGCGATGCGACACATGTGTGCATTATCGCATGGCAGGGAGAAACAGAGGAAAGAAGGAAGCGCTACGGCCTCCTCTTCCTCCTCCGCCAAACGCTTCGCCGACTAACAAACGGCAGCGTGTCCGTGCGAGAATCAGTGGTGTATATATGTATGAAATCGCTCCAGTATACGGACCGAGTCTGAGCTGCATTTGCTGCAACCACTGGTTCGCTCGGACCGAGCGTATCTAGCCCGTCGCCAAGGCCAAATAAACACTCCAGGGCCAAATAATCACTGTCGCATCGAGATGAAATTCCTGCTCGTACGCACTCGTACTCGTGACCTATATCTCCTCCACGAACTCCTCTGGCTGTCGGACGCACTTTTCGTTCCGCGTTCATACAACAGAATTATTTAAAGGAAATATGCCGCAATCGCGATAAATAAATTTATGCATTTGGTTGTATGATAAATTCGGTAATGATAAAAAAATATAATAAATAGTTGTCCATGTTTCCAAAGCTATTTGCAAGCATGGAACCATCAGAAAAAAATGCAACAAATCATTGCAGTCAGGACAAACAGTAAAAATATTTATTAAAAATTAACTCTCGACTATAAAACGACGGAGTGATCCTTATAATTATTGAACATTGGAGACGGATAAAACTCTGCCTTCTACGTCGCGCATTCTTAGTTGCGACGTAGAAACGCCTGAGGGAACGCAGCGAGCGTTTTGATTGGTTGATCGGGAAGAGCACGTTTTATAAACATCATTAGCGGCTCGAGAGGAGGATTGCATTTTTTTTCGCCGCCGCTTTTCCTCACTGCGATCTGTCAACACTTCCCTGTGTCGGCGTCGATCGAGTATCATATTACGAACCCTCGCACTGAATCGCTACTGCAAGCGACTAGTAGCAACGAAGAGTCGCCTGCACTGAAGCAGCCACTACAGGGTAGAACAAAATGCAGACCCAGTAACATCGCACAAGGAAAATAGAGATCGAGATGCGATTAGTTTTGAAAGGGGTTGTGCCTATTGCGAAATCTTAAGAAGGGGACACTACTGCCCCAACACCATGAAATAATTCCAAGAAATCACCCACACTAATATGAATACGTATACCTATTATGGTCAAACCCCTATATAAACCGAGCTTCGGAAGCTCGATCATGCAGTCCGGCGGGAGCTATTCCCGAAGTCATCTTCGCGTGCAGTTCGATCATCGTGAGTTCCAATCGAGCCCCTTCGTAAAATCTTCTAAGTCCATTAAAAGACTTAGAAAATTCTGATTTATTTCCACTTTGGACTTAGAAAATTCTGATTTATTTCCACCTTGGACTTAGAAAATTCTGATTTATTTCCAACTTGGACTTAGAAAATTCTGATTTATTTCCACCTTGGACTTAGAAAATTCTGATTTATTTCCACTTTGGACTTAGAAAATTCTGATTTATTTCCACTTTGGACTTAGAAAATTCTGATTTATGTCCACTTCGGACTTAGAAAAATTCCGATTTATTTCAAACTTTGGAATTTTAACTTTGGACTTAGAAAAAATTCCGATTTATTTCAAACTTTGGAATTTTAACTTTGGACTTAGAAAAAATTCCGATTTATTTCAAACTTTGGAATTTTAACTTTGGACTTAGAAAAATTCCGATTTATTTCAAAGTTTGGAATTTTAACTTTGGACTTAGAAAAATTCCGATTTATTTCAAACTTTGGAATTTTAACTTTGGACTTAGAAAATTTCCGATTTATTTCAAACTTTAGAATTTTAACTTCGGACTTAGAAAAATTCTCGACTTGAATTGTTTCAAACTATGGAATTTCACCTTGGAACTTAATAAATTTTTGTTGTGTTGGAACTTACTAAAATCATTGGCTCATTGGAATTTTGCGCGATCTCCGACTTTGATTATTTTTGAGAAGTTTGATTATTTTAAAGAATTTATTTTACGTTGGACTTAGAATAATTTTATACGATTTGTACTCAGCTTTAAACTTAGATTGTAACGGGAATATCGAACGCACATTTATTCAGTTTTTGCACTTACTTTAATAAACTTAATCATTGCATCGAATTAGAGTGAGTTTCGCAAATTATTTCAACAACGTAAACCATCATCAACCTTCCACCCAGAACTGAGTCAACCGGCCTGCATCACCAGTAACAGTAAGTAAATCAAACTTTTATTATTTTTTTCTCGCGATTATTAAATTTTTAACCTATTTTGGAACATCTTATATTTACCCTAGATTCAAACGACAATTCCCCTCCCTAATGTTTATTCACTCTTTATCCGACAAACCACTCGTGCCACTGTCCCGAGAAAATTTCCGAAAGGTTAGGACTCGAAAGCGAGGCTGCCACTCAGTGTTCTTAGTCAGGTGTGGTAAAGGGGAAGCTTTAGCTTTCACTGACCAGAGTACGGGAACCCGAAACTGAGGCGGTGACACAAGCGTGTAAATCTGAAGTTGATTTAAATCTCAACCGAAGTTTTGACGTAACACAGCGCTCGCAAAACGTGATTTCTCGATTTGGCTCATTGACGGTTTTTCGCTCGCGGCATCGGTGCCAAACGAGTGTCAACGATGCAAAACGATGGATTTGCACAAAATCAAAGTTTTTGACACTCAACGACCGAGTTTACATGCGTTCAACGGTCGCAAAACGCGATGGCTCGATTTGGCTGTTTGACGCATTTTCGCTCGCGGTATCGCTGCCAAACGAGTTTCAACGATGCAAAACGATGAATTTGCACAAAATAAAAGTTTTTGATACTCGGCGAACGAGTTTACATGCGTGCAACACTCGCAAAACGCGATTTCTCGATTTGGCTGATTGACGCTTTTTCACTCTCGGCATTGGTGCCAAACGAGTCTCAACGATGCAAAACGATGGATTTGCACAAAATGAAAGTTTTTTACACTCAGCGACCGAGGTTACTTGCGTTCAACCCTCGCAAAACGCGATGGCTCGATTCGGCTGTTTGACGCATTTTCCCTCGCGGCATCGGTGCCAAACGAGTGTCAACGATGCAAAACGATGGATTTGCACAAAATCAAGGTTTTTGACACTCGACGACCGAGTTTACATGCGTGCAACGCTCACAAAACGCGATGGCTCGATTTGGCTGATTGACGCTTTTTCACTCGCGGCATCGGTGCCAAACGAGTTTCAACGATGCAAAACGATGGATTTGCACAAAATCAAGGTTTTTGACACACGCTGACCGAGTTTACATGCGTGCAACGCTCGCAAAACGCGATGTCTTATTTTAGTTGTTTGACGCTTTTTCACTCGCGGCATCGATGCTAAACGAGTTTCAACGATGCAAAACGATGGATTTGCACAAAATCAAGGTTTTTAACACTCGGCGACCGAGTTTACATGCGTGCAGCGCTCGCAAAAGTGATTTCTCGATTTAGGTGAATGACGGTTTATCGCTCGCGGCATCGGTGCCAAACGAGTGTTAACGATGCAAAACGATGGATTTGCACGAAATCAAGGTTTTTGACACTCATCGAACGAGTGTACATGCTCGCAACGCTCGCAAAACGCGGTGGCTCGATTTGGCTGTTTGACGCTTGTTCACTCGCGGCATCGGTGCCAAACGAGTTTCCACGATGCAAAACGATGCATTTGCACAAAATAAAAGTTTTTGACACTCGGCTACCGAGTTTACATGCGTGCAACACTCGCAAAACGCGATTTCTCGATTTGGCTGATTGACGCTTTTTCACTCTCGGCATTGGTGCCAAACGAGTCTCAACGATGCAAAACGATGGATTTGCACAAAATGAAAGTTTTTTACACTCAGCGATCGAGTTTACCTGCGTTCAACGCTCGCAAAACGCGATGGCTCGAATCGGCTGTTTGACGCATTTTCGCTCGCAGCATCGGTGCCAAACGAGTTTCAACGATGCAAAACGATGCATTTGCACAAAATAAAAGTTTTTGACACTCGGCGACCGTGTTTACATGCGTGCAGCGCTCGCAAAACGCGATTTCTCGATTTGGCTGATTGACGCTTTTTCGCTTGCGGCATTAGTGCCTAACAAGTTTCAACGATGCAAAACGATGCATTTGCACAAAATAAAGGTTTTTGACACTCGGAGACCGAGTTTACATGCGTGCAACACTCGCAAAACGCGATGTCTCGATTTGGCTGTTTGACGCGTTTTCGCTCGCGGCATCGGTGCCAAACGAGTTTCAACGATGCAAAACGATGCATTTGCACAAAATAAAAGGTTTTGACACTCGGCGACCGAGTTTACATGCATGCAGCGCTCGCAACACGTGGTTTCTCGATTTGGCTGTTTGACGCGTTTTCGCTCGCGGCATCGGTGCCAAACGAGTTTCAACGATGCAAAACGATGCATTTGCACAAAATAAAAGCTTTTGACACTCAACGACCAAGTTTACATGCGTTCAACGGTCGCAAAACGCGATGGCTCGATTTGGCTGTTTGACGCATTTTTGCTCGCGGTATCGCTGCCAAACGAGTTTCAACGATGCAAAACGATGAATTTGCACAAAATAAAAGTTTTTGATACTCGGCGACCGAGTTTACATGCGTGCAACACTCGCAAAACGCGATTTCTCGATTTGGCTGATTGACACTTTTTCACTCTCGGCATTGGTGCCAAACGAGTCTCAACGATGCAAAACGATGGATTTGCACAAAATGAAAGTTTTTTACACTCAGCGACCGAGTTTACATGCGTGCGCGCTCGCAAAAGTGATTTCTCGATTTAGGTGAATGACGGTTTATCGCTCGCGGCATAGGTGCCAAAGGAGTGTTAACGATGCAAAACGATGGATTTGCACAAAATCAAGGTTTTTGACACTCATCGAACGAGTGTACATGCGCGCAACGCTCGCAAAACGCGATGGCTCGATTTGGCTGTTTGACGCTTGTTCACTCGCGGCATCGGTGCCAAACGAGTTTCCACGATGCAAAACGATGCATTTGCACAAAATAAAAGTTTTTGACACTCGGCTACCGAGTTTACATGCGTGCAACACTCGCAAAACGCGATTTCTCGATTTGGCTAATTGACGCTTTTTCACTCTCGGCATTGGTGCCAAACGAGTATCAACGATGCAAAACGATGGATTTGCACAAAATGAAAGTTTTTTACACTCAGCGACTGAGTTTACTTGCGTTCAACGCTCGCAAAACGCGATGGTTCTATTCGCTGTTTGACGCATTTTCGCTCGCGGTATCGGTGCTAAACAAGTTTCAACGATGCAAAACGATGCATTTGCACAAAATAAAAGTTTTTGACAATCGGCGACCGAGTTTACATGCGTGCAACACTCGCCAAACGCGATTTCTCGATTTGGCTGATTGACGCTTTTTCACTCTCGGCATTGGTGCCAACCGAGTCTCAACGATGCAAAACAATGGATTTGCACAAAATGAAAGTTTTTTACACTCAGCGACCGAGTTTACTTGCGTTCAACGCTCGCAAAACGCGATGGCTCGATTCGGCTGTTTGACGCATTTTCGCTCGCGGCATCGGTGCCAAACGAGTTTCAACGATGCAAAACGATGCATTTGCACAAAATAAAAGTTTTTGACACTCGGCGACCGTGTTTACATGCGTGCAGCGCTCGCAAAACGCGATTTCTCGATTTGGCTGATTGACGCTTTTTCGCTTGCGGCATTAGTGCCAAACAAGTTTCAACGATGCAAAACGATGCATTTGCACAAAATAAAGGTTTTTGACACTCAGAGACCGAGTTTACATGCGTGCAACACTCGCAAAACGCGATTCCTCGATTTGGCTGTTTGACGCGTTTTCGCTCGCGGCATCGGTGCCAAACGAGTTTCAACGATGCAAAACGATGCATTTGCACAAAATAAAAGTTTTTGACACTCGGCGACCGTGTTTACATGCGTGCAGCGCTCGCAAAACGCGATTTCACGATTTGGCTGATTGACGCTTTTTCGCTTGCGGCATTAGTGCCAAACAAGTTTCAACGATGCAAAACGATGCATTTGCACAAAATAAAGGTTTTTGACACTCGGAGACCGAGTTTACATGCGTGCAACACTCGCAAAACGCGATTTCTCGATTTGGCTGTTTGACGCGTTTTCGCTCGTGGCATCGGTGCCAAACGAGTTTCAACGATGCAAAACGATGCATTTGCACAAAATAAAAGGTTTTGACACTCGGCGACCGAGTTTACATAGATGCAGCGCTCACAAAACGTGGTTTATCGATTTGGATGTTTGACGCGTTTTCGCTAGCGGCATCGGTGCCAAACGAGTTTCAACGATGCAAAACGATGCATTTGCACAAAATAAAAGCTTTTGACACTCAACGATCGAGTTTACATGCGTTCAACGGTCGCAAAACGCGATGGCTCGATTTGGCTGTTTGACGCATTTTCGCTCGCGGTAACGGTGCCAAACGAGTTTCAACGATGCAAAACGATGGATTTGCACAAAATGAAAGTTTTTTACACTCAGCGACCGAGTTTACTTGCGTTCAACGTCCGCAAAACGCGATGGCTCGATTCGGCTGTTTGACGCATTTTCCCTCGCGGCATCGGTGCCAAACGAGTGTCAACGATGCAAAACGATGGATTTGCACAAAATCAAGGTTTTTGACACTCGACGACCGAGTTTACATGCGTGCAACGCTCACAAAACGCGATGGCTCGATTTGGCTGATTGACGCTTTTTCACTCGCGGCATCGGTGCCAAACGAGTTTCAACGATGCAAAACGATGGATTTGCACAAAATCAAGGTTTTTGACACACGCTGACCGAGTTTACATGCGTGCAACGCTCGCAAAACGCGATGTCTTATTTTAGTTGTTTGACGCTTTTTCACTCGCGGCATCGATGCTAAACGAGTTTCAACGATGCAAAACGATGGATTTGCACAAAATCAAGGTTTTTAACACTCGGCGACCGAGTTTACATGCGTGCAGCGCTCGCAAAAGTGATTTCTCGATTTAGGTGAATGACGGTTTATCGCTCGCGGCATCGGTGCCAAACGAGTGTTAACGATGCAAAACGATGGATTTGCACGAAATCAAGGTTTTTGACACTCATCGAACGAGTGTACATGCTCGCAACGCTCGCAAAACGCGGTGGCTCGATTTGGCTGTTTGACGCTTGTTCACTCGCGGCATCGGTGCCAAACGAGTTTCCACGATGCAAAACGATGCATTTGCACAAAATAAAAGTTTTTGACACTCGGCTACCGAGTTTACATGCGTGCAACACTCGCAAAACGCGATTTCTCGATTTGGCTGATTGACGCTTTTTCACTCTCGGCATTGGTGCCAAACGAGTCTCAACGATGCAAAACGATGGATTTGCACAAAATGAAAGTTTTTTACACTCAGCGATCGAGTTTACCTGCGTTCAACGCTCGCAAAACGCGATGGCTCGAATCGGCTGTTTGACGCATTTTCGCTCGCAGCATCGGTGCCAAACGAGTTTCAACGATGCAAAACGATGCATTTGCACAAAATAAAAGTTTTTGACACTCGGCGACCGTGTTTACATGCGTGCAGCGCTCGCAAAACCCGATTTCTCGATTTGGCTGATTGACGCTTTTTCGCTTGCGGCATTAGTGCCTAACAAGTTTCAACGATGCAAAACGATGCATTTGCACAAAATAAAGGTTTTTGACACTCGGAGACCGAGTTTACATGCGTGCAACAGTCGCAAAACGCGATGTCTCGATTTGGCTGTTTGACGCGTTTTCGCTCGCGGCATCGGTGCCAAACGAGTTTCAACGATGCAAAACGATGCATTTGCACAAAATAAAAGGTTTTGACACTCGGCGACCGAGTTTACATGCATGCAGCGCTCGCAACACGTGGTTTCTCGATTTGGCTGTTTGACGCGTTTTCGCTCGCGGCATCGGTGCCAAACGAGTTTCAACGATGCAAAACGATGCATTTGCACAAAATAAAAGCTTTTGACACTCAACGACCAAGTTTACATGCGTTCAACGGTCGCAAAACGCGATGGCTCGATTTGGCTGTTTGACGCATTTTTGCTCGCGGTATCGCTGCCAAACGAGTTTCAACGATGCAAAACGATGAATTTGCACAAAATAAAAGTTTTTGATACTCGGCGACCGAGTTTACATGCGTGCAACACTCGCAAAACGCGATTTCTCGATTTGGCTGATTGACACTTTTTCACTCTCGGCATTGGTGCCAAACGAGTCTCAACGATGCAAAACGATGGATTTGCACAAAATGAAAGTTTTTTACACTCAGCGACCGAGTTTACATGCGTGCGCGCTCGCAAAAGTGATTTCTCGATTTAGGTGAATGACGGTTTATCGCTCGCGGCATAGGTGCCAAAGGAGTGTTAACGATGCAAAACGATGGATTTGCACAAAATCAAGGTTTTTGACACTCATCGAACGAGTGTACATGCGCGCAACGCTCGCAAAACGCGATGGCTCGATTTGGCTGTTTGACGCTTGTTCACTCGCGGCATCGGTGCCAAACGAGTTTCCACGATGCAAAACGATGCATTTGCACAAAATAAAAGTTTTTGACACTCGGCTACCGAGTTTACATGCGTGCAACACTCGCAAAACGCGATTTCTCGATTTGGCTAATTGACGCTTTTTCACTCTCGGCATTGGTGCCAAACGAGTATCAACGATGCAAAACGATGGATTTGCACAAAATGAAAGTTTTTTACACTCAGCGACTGAGTTTACTTGCGTTCAACGCTCGCAAAACGCGATGGTTCTATTCGCTGTTTGACGCATTTTCGCTCGCGGTATCGGTGCCAAACGAGTTTCAACGATGCAAAACGATGCATTTGCACAAAATAAAAGTTTTTGACAATCGGCGACCGAGTTTACATGCGTGCAACACTCGCCAAACGCGATTTCTCGATTTGGCTGATTGACGCTTTTTCACTCTCGGCATTGGTGCCAACCGAGTCTCAACGATGCAAAACAATGGATTTGCACAAAATGAAAGTTTTTTACACTCAGCGACCGAGTTTACTTGCGTTCAACGCTCGCAAAACGCGATGGCTCGATACGGCTGTTTGACGCATTTTCGCTCGCGGCATCGGTGCCAAACGAGTTTCAACGATGCAAAACGATGCATTTGCACAAAATAAAAGTTTTTGACACTCGGCGACCGTGTTTACATGCGTACAGCGCTCGCAAAACGCGATTTCTCGATTTGGCTGATTGACGCTTTTTCGCTTGCGGCATTAGTGCCAAACAAGTTTCAACGATGCAAAACGATGCATTTGCACAAAATAAAGGTTTTTGACACTCAGAGACCGAGTTTACATGCGTGCAACACTCGCAAAACGCGATTCCTCGATTTGGCTCTTTGACGCGTTTTCGCTCGCGGCATCGGTGCCAAACGAGTTTCAACGATGCAAAACGATGCATTTTCAACGATCGAGTTTACATGCGTTCAACGGTCGCAAAACGCGATGGCTCGATTTGGCTGTTTGACGCATTTTCGCTCGCGGTAACGGTGCCAAACGAGTTTCAACGATGCAAAACGATGGATTTGCACAAAATGAAAGTTTTTTACACTCAGCGACCGAGTTTACTTGCGTTCAACGTCCGCAAAACGCGATGGCTCGATTCGGCTGTTTGACGCATTTTCGCTCGCGGCATCGGTGCCAAACGAGTGTCAACGATGCAAAACGATGGATTTGCACAAAATCAAGGTTTTTGACACTCGACGACCGAGTTTATATGCGTGCAACGCTCACAAAACGCGATGGCTCGATTTGGCTGATTGACGCTTTTTCACTCGCGGCATCGGTGCCAAACGAGTTTCAACGATGCAAAACGATGAATTTGCACAAAACAAAAGTTTTTGATACTCGGCGAACGAGTTTGCATGCGTGCAACACTCGCAAAACGCGATTTCTCGATTTGGCTGTTTGACGCTTGTTCACTCTCGGCATCGGTGCCAAACGAGTTTCCACGATGCAAAACGATGCATTTGCACAAAATAAAAGTTTTTGACACTCGGCTACCGAGTTTACATGCGTGCAACACTCGCAAACGCGATTTCTCGATTTGGCTGATTGACGCTTTTTCACTCTCGGCATTGGTGCCAAACGAGTCTCAACGATGCAAAACGATGGATTTGCACAAAATGAAAGTTTTTTTACACTCAGCGACCGAGTTTACCTGCGTTCAACGCTCGCAAAACGCGATGGCTCGAATCGGCTGTTTGACGCATTTTCGCTCGCAGCATCGGTGCCAAACGAGTTTCAACGATGCAAACGATGCATTTGCACAAAATAAAAGGTTTTGACACTCGGCGACCGAGTTTACATGCAT
>CAXITY010000246.1:0-22652 GCA_964034905.1 Itoplectis maculator
GTTTGGCACCGATGCTGCGAGTGAAAAAGCGTCAATCAGCCGAATCGAGAAATCGCGTTTTGCGAGTGTTGCACGCATGTAAACTCGGTCGCCGAGTGTCAAAAACCTTGACTTTGTGCAAATCCATCGTTTTGCATCGTTGAAACTCGTTTGACACCGATGCCGCGAGCAAAAATGCGTCAAACAGCCAGATCGAGACATCGCGTTTTGCGAGTGTTGCACGCATGTAAACTCGGTCGCCGAGTGTCAGAAACTTTTATTTTGGGCAAATGCATCTTTTTGCATCGTTAAAACTCGTTTGAAACCGATGCCACGAGCAAAAAAGCGTCTAACAGCCAAATCGAGCTATCGCGTTTTGCGCGCGTGGCACTCATGTAGATTCGGTCGCCGAGTATCAAAAACCTTTATTTTGTACAAATGCATCGTTTTACATCGTTAAAAATCGTTTCGCACCGATGCCGCGAGCGAAAAAGCGCCAGTCAGCCAAATCGAGCCATCTCGTTTTGCGAGCGCTGCACGCATGTAAACTCGGTCTCCGAATGACAAAAACCTTAATTTTGTGCAAATGCATCGTTTTGCATCTTTAAAATTCGTTTGACCGATGCCGCGAGCGAAAAAGCGTCAGTCAGCCAAATCGAGCCATCGCGTTTTGCGAGCGCTGCACGCATTTAAACTCGGTCGCCGAGTATCAAAAACCTTTATTTTGTGCAAATGCATCGTTTTGCATCGTTAAAACTCGTTTGGCACCGATGCTGCGAGCGAAAAAGCGTCAGTCAGCCAAATTGAGCCATCGCGTTTTGCGATCGCTGCACGCATGTAAACTCGGTATCCGAATGACAAAAACCTTAATTTTGTGCAAATGCATCGTTTTGCATCGTCCAAACTCGTTTGGCAACGATACAGCGAGCGAAAAAGCGTCAGTCAGCCAAATCGAGCCATCGCGTTTTGCGAGCGCTGCACGCATTTAAACTCGGTCGCCGAGTATCAAAAACCTTTATTTTGTGCAAATGCATCGTTTTGCATCGTTAGAACTCGTTTGCCACCGATGCACGAACAAAAAAGCGTCTAACAGCCAAATCGAGCTATTGCGTTTTGCAGGAGTGGCACTCATGTAGACTCGGTCGCCGAATATCAAAAACCTTTATTTTATGCAAATGCATCGTTTTACATCGTTAAAACTCGTTTGGCACCGATGCCGAGAGCGAAAAAGCGTCAAACAGCCAAATCAAGCCATCTAGTTTTGCGAGCGCTGCACGCATGTTAACTCGATCTCCGAATGTCAAAACCCTTAATTTTGTTTAATTGCATCGTTTTGCATCGTTAGAACTCGTTTGCCATCGATGCAACAGCAAAAAAGTGTCTAAAAGCCAAATCGAGTCATCGCGTTTTGCACGAGCAGCACTCATGTAGACTCGGTCGCCGAGTATCAAAAACCTTTATTTCGTGCAAATGCATCGTTTTACATCGTTAAAACTCGTTTGGCACCTATGCCGCGAGCGAAAAAGCGTCAAACATCCAAATCCAGCTATCACGTTCTGCGCGCGTTGCACTCATGCAAACTCGGTCGCCGAGTATCAAAAACCTTAATTTTGTGCAAATGCATCGTTTTGCATCGTTAAAACACGTTTGGCACCGATGCCGCGAGCGAAAAAGCGTCAAACAGCCAAATCAAGCCATCTAGTTTTGCGAGCGCTGCACGCATGTTAACTCGATCTCCGAATGTCAAAACCCTTCATTTTGTTTAATTGCATCGTTTTGCATCGTTAGAACTCGTTTGCCATCGATGCACCAGCAAAAAAGCGTCTAACAGCCAAATCGAGCTATCGCGTTTTGCACGAGTGGCACTCATGTAGACTCGGTCGCCGAGTATCAAAAACCTTTATTTTGTGCAAATGCATCATTTTACATCGTTAAAACTCGTTTGGCACCGATGCCGCGAGCGAAAAAGCGTCAGTCAGCCAAATCGAGCCATCGCGTTTTGCGAGCGCTGCACGCATGTAAACTAGGTCTTCGAATGACAAAAACCTTAATTTTCTGCAAATGCATCGTTTCGCATCGTCAAAACTCGTTTGGCAACGATACTGCGAGCGAAAAAGCGTCAAACAGTCAAATCGAGCCATCTCGTTTTGCGAGTGCTGCACGCATGTAATCTCGATCTCCGAATGTCAAAAGCCTTAATTTTGTTGAAATGCATCGTTTTTCATCGTCAAAACTCGTTTTGCAATGATGCCGCTAGCGAAAATGCGTCAATCAGCCAAATCAAGCTATCGCGTTCTGCGCGCGTGGCACTCATGTAAACTCGGTCGCCGAGTATCGAAAACCTTTTTTTTGTGCAAATGCATCGTTTTGCATTGTTAAAACTCGTTTGGCACCGATGCTGCGAGCGAAAAAGCGTCAATCAGCCAAATCGAGCCATCTCGTTTTGCGAGCGCTGCACGCATGTAAACTCGATCTCCGAATGTAAAAACCTTAGTTTTGTGCAAATGCATCGTTTTGCATCGTTAGAACTCGTTTGACACCGATGCCGCGAGCGAAATAGAGTAAAACAGCCAAATCGAGCCATCTCGTTTTGCGAGCGCTACACGCATGTAAACTCGATCTCCGAATGTCAAAAACCTTTATTTTGTGCAAATGCATCGTTTTACATCGTTAAAACTCGTTTGGCACCGATGCCGCGAGCGAAAAAGCGTCAAACAGCCAAATCAAGCCATCTCGTTTTGCGAGCGCTGCACGCATGTAAACTCGATTTCCGAGTGTCAAAAACCTTAATTTTGTGCAAATGCATCGTTTTGCATCGTCAAATCTCGTTTGGCAACGATGCCGCTAACGAAAATGCGCCAATCAGCCAAATCAAGCTATCGCGTTCTCCGCGCGTAGCACTCATGTAAACTCGGTCGCCGAGTATCAAAAACCTTTATATTGTGCAAATGCATCGTTTTGCATCGTTAAAACTCGTTTGGCACCGATGCCGCGAGCGAAAAAGCGTCAGTCAGCCAAATCGAGCCATTGCGTTTTGGGAGCGCTGCACGCATGTAAACTCGGTCTCCGAATGACAAAAACCTTCATTTTGTGCAAATGCATCGTTTTGCATCTTCAAAATTCGTTTGGCACCGATGCCGCGAGCGAAAAAGCGTCAGTCAGCCAAATCGAGCCATCGCGTTTTGCGAGCGCTGCACGCGTGTAAACTCGGTCTCCGAATGACAAAAACCTTAACTTTGTGCAAATGCATCATTTGCATCGTCAAAACTCGTTTGGCATCGATGCCGTTAGCGAAAATGCGTCAATCAGCCAAATCAAGCTATCGCGTTCTGCGCGCGTGGCACTCATGCAAACTCGGTCGCCGAGTATCAAAAACCTTTATTTTGTGCAAATGCATCGTTTTACATCGTTAAAACTCGTTGGGAACCGATGCCACGAGCAAAAGAGCGTCTAACAGGAAAATCGAGCTATCGCGTTTTGCGTGCGTGGCACTCATGTAGACTCGGTCGCCGAGTATCGAAAATCTTTATTTTGTGCAAATGCATCGTTTTACATCGTTAAAACTCGTTTGGCACCGATGCCGCGAGCGAAAAAGCGTCAAACAGCCAAATCAAGCCATCTCGCTTTGCAAGCGCTGCACGCATGTTAACTCGATCTCCGAATGTCAAAAACCTTAATTTTGTGAAAATGCATCGTTTTGCATCGTTAAAACTCGTTTGCCACCGATGCACGGGCAAAAAAGCGTTTAACAGCCAAATCGAACTATCGCGTGTTGCACGCGTGGCACTTATGTAGACTCGGTCGCCGAGTATCAAAAACCTTTATTTTGTGCAAATGCATCGTTTTACATCGTTAGAACTCGTTTGGCAACGATGCCGCTAGCGAAGATGCGTCAATCAGCCAAATCAAGCTATCTCGTTTTGCGAGCGCTGCACGCATGTAAACTCGATCTCCGAATGTCAAAAACCTTTATTTTGTGCAAATGCATCGTTTTACATCGTTAAAACTCGTTTGGCACCGATGCCGCGAGCGAAAAAGCGTCAAACAGCCAAATCAAGCCATCTAGTTTTGCGAGCGCTGCACGCATGTTAACTCGATCTCCGAATGTCAAAAACCTTAATTTTGTGAAAATGCTTCGTTTTGCATCGTTAAAACTCGTTTGCCACCGATGCACGGGCAAAAAAGCGTTTAACAGCCAAATCGAACTATCGCGTGTTGCACGCGTGGCACTTATGTAGACTCGGTCGCCGAGTATCAAAAACCTTTATTTTGTGCAAATGCATCGTTTTACATCGTTAGAACTCGTTTGGTACCGATGCCGCGAGTGGAAAAGCGTCAAACAGCCAAATCGAGCTATCTCGTTTTGCGAGCGCTGCACGCATGTAATCTCGATCTCCGAATGTCAAAAACCTTTGTTTTGTGCAAATGCATCGTTTTGCATCTTCAAACTTCGTTTGGCACCGATGCCGCGAGCGAAAAAGCATCAGTCAGCCAAATCGAGCCATCGCGTTTTGCGAGCGCTGCACGCGTGTAAACTCGGTCTCCGAATGACAAAAACCTTAATTTTGTGAAAATGCATCGTCAAAACTCGTTTGGCAACGATGCCGTTAGCGAAAATGCGTCAATCAGCCAAATCAAGCAATCGCGTTCTGCGCGCGTGGCAATCATGTAAACTCGGTCGCCGAGTATCAAAAACCTTTATTTTGTGCAAATGCATCGTTTTGCATCGTTAAAACTCGTTTGAAACCGATGCCACGAGCAAAAAGCGTCTAACAGCCAAATCGAGCTATCGCGTTTTGCGCGCGTGGCACTCATGTAGATTCGGTCGCCGAGTATCAAAAACCTTTATTTTGTACAAATGCATTGTTTTACATCGTTAAAAATCGTTTCGCACCGATGCCGCGAGCGAAAAAGCGTCAGTCAGCCAAATCGAGCCATCTCGTTTTGCGAGCGCTGCACGCATGTAAACTCGGTCTCCGAATGACAAAAACCTTAATTTTGTGCAAATGCATCGTTTTACATCGTTAAAACTCGTTTGGCACCGATGCCGCGAGCGAAAAAGCGTCAAACAGCCAAATCAAGCCATCTAGTTTTGCGAGCGCTGCACGCATGTTAACTCGATCTCCGAATGTCAAAACCCTTCATTTTGTTTAATTGCATCGTTTTGCATCGCTAGAACTCGTTTGCCATCGATGCACCAGCAAAAAAGCGTCTAACAGCCAAATCGAGCCATCGCGTTTTGCACGAGTGGCACTCATGTAGACTCGGTCGCCGAGTATCAAAAACCTTTATTTCGTGCAAATGCATCGTTTTACGTTCGTTAAAACTCGTTTGGCACCTATGCCGCGAGCGAAAAAGCGTCAAACATCCAAATCCAGCTATCACGTTCTGCGCGCATTGCACTCATGCAAACTCGGTCGCCGAGTATCAAAAACCTTTATTTTGTGCATATGCATCGTTTTACATCGTTAAAACTCGTTTGGCGCCGATGCCGCGAGCGAAAAAGCGTCAAACAGCCAAATCAAGCCATCTAGTTTTGCGAGCGCTGCACGCATGTTAACTCGATCTCCGAATGTCAAAACCCTTCATTTTGTTTAATTGCATCGTTTTGCATCGTTAGAACTCGTTTGCCATCGATGCACCAGCAAAAAAGCGTCTAACAGCCAAATCGAGCTATCGCGTTTTGCACGAGTGGCACTCATGTAGACTCGGTCGCCGAGTATCAAAAAACTTTATTTTGTGCAAATGCATCATTTTACATCGTTAAAACTCGTTTGGCACCGATGCCGCGAGCGAAAAAGCGTCAGTCAGCCAAATCGAGCCATCGCGTTTTGCGAGCGCTGCACGCATGTAAACTAGGTCTTCGAATGACAAAAACCTTAATTTTCTGCAAATGCATCGTTTCGCATCGTCAAAACTCGTTTGGCAACGATACTGCGAGCGAAAAAGCGTCAAACAGTCAAATCGAGCCATCTCGTTTTGCGAGCGCTGCACGCATGTAATCTCGATCTCCGAATGTCAAAAGCCTTAATTTTGTTGAAATGCATCGTTTTTCATCGTCAAAACTCGTTTTGCAATGATGCCGCTAGCGAAAATGCGTCAATCAGCCAAATCAAGCTATCGCGTTCTGCGCGCGTGGCACTCATGTAAACTCGGTCGGCGAGTATCGAAAACCTTTATTTTGTGCAAATGCATCGTTTTGCATTGTTAAAACTCGTTTGGCACCGATGCTGCGAGCGAAAAAGCGTCAATCAGCCAAATCGAGCCATCTCGTTTTGCGAGCGCTGCACGCATGTAAACTCGATCTCCGAATGTAAAAACCTTAGTTTTGTGCAAATGCATCGTTTTGCATCGTTAGAACTCGTTTGACACCGATGCCGCGAGCGAAAAAGAGTAAAACAGCCAAATCGAGCCATCTCGTTTTGCGAGCGCTGCACGCATGTAAACTCGATCTCCGAATGTCAAAAACCTTTATTTTGTGCAAATGCATCGTTTTACATCGTTAAAACTCGTTTGGCACCGATGCCGCGAGCGAAAAAGCGTCAAACAGCCAAATCAAGCCATCTCGTTTTGCGAGCGCTGCACGCATGTAATCTCGATCTCCGAATGTCAAAAGCCTTAATTTTGTTGAAATGCATCGTTTTTCATCGTCAAAACTCGTTTTGCAATGATGCCGCTAGCGAAAATGCGTCAATCAGCCAAATCAAGCTATCGCGTTCTGCGCGCGTGGCACTCATGTAAACTCGGTCGGCGAGTATCGAAAACCTTTATTTTGTGCAAATGCATCGTTTTGCATTGTTAAAACTCGTTTGGCACCGATGCTGCGAGCGAAAAAGCGTCAATCAGCCAAATCGAGCCATCTCGTTTTGCGAGCGCTGCACGCATGTAAACTCGATCTCCGAATGTAAAAACCTTAGTTTTGTGCAAATGCATCGTTTTGCATCGTTAGAACTCGTTTGACACCGATGCCGCGAGCGAAAAAGAGTAAAACAGCCAAATCGAGCCATCTCGTTTTGCGAGCGCTGCACGCATGTAAACTCGATCTCCGAATGTCAAAAACCTTTATTTTGTGCAAATGCATCGTTTTACATCGTTAAAACTCGTTTGGCACCGATGCCGCGAGCGAAAAAGCGTCAAACAGCCAAATCAAGCCATCTCGTTTTGCGAGCGCTGCACGCATGTAAACTCGATTTCCGAGTATCAAAAACCTTAATTTTGTGCAAATGCATCGTTTTGCATCGTCAAATCTCGTTTGACAACGATGCCGCTAACGAAAATGCGCCAATCAGCCAAATCAAGCTATCGCGTTCTCCGCGCGTAGCACTCATGTAAACTCGGTCGCCGAGTATCAAAAACCTTTATATTGTGCAAATGCATCGTTTTGCATCGTTAAAACTCGTTTGGCACCGATGCCGTGAGCGAAAAAGCGTCAGTCAGCCAAATCGAGCCATTGCGTTTTGGGAGCGCTGCACGCATGTAAACTCGGTCTCCGAATGACAAAAACCTTCATTTTGTGCAAATGCATCGTTTTGCATCTTCAAAATTCGTTTGGCACCGATGCCGCGAGCGAAAAAGCGTCAGTCAGCCAAATCGAGCCATCGCGTTTTGCGAGCGCTGCACGCATATAAACTCGGTCTCCGAATGACAAAAACCTTAATTTTGTGCAAATGCATCGTTTTGCATCGTCAAAACTCGTTTGGCAACGATTTTGCGAGCGAAAAAGCGTCAAACAGCCAAATCAAGCCAGCTCGTTTTGCGAGCGCTGCACGCATGTTAACTCGATCTCCGAATGTCAAAAACCTTAATTTTGTGCAAATGAATCGTTTTGCATCGTTAAACCTCGTTTGCCACCGATGCACGAGCAAAAAAGCGTTTAACAGCCAATTCGAGCTATCGCGTGTTGCACGCGTGGCACTTATGTAGACTCGGTCGCCGAGTATCAAAAACCTTTATTTTGTGCAAATGCATCGTTTTACATCGTTAGAACTCGTTTGGTACCGATGCCGCGAGTGGAAAAGCGTCAAACAGCCAAATCGAGCTATCTCGTTTTGCGAGCGCTGCACGCATGTAATCTCGATCTCCGAATGTCAAAAACCTTTATTTTGTGCAAATGCATCGTTTTACATCGTTAACACTCGTTTGGCACCGATGCCGCGAGCGAAAAAGCGTCAGTCAGCCAAATCGAGCCATTGCGTTTTGCGAGCGCTGCACGCATGTAAACTCGGTCTCCGAATGACAAAAACCTTCATTTTGTGCAAATGCATCGTTTTGCATCTTCAAACGTCGTTTGGCACCGATGCCGCGAGCGAAAAAGCTTCAGTCAGCCAAATCGAGCCATCGCGTTTTGCGAGCGCTGCACGCGTGTAAACTCGGTCTCCGAATGACAAAAACCTTAATTTTGTGAAAATGCATCGTCAAAACTCGTTTGGCAACGATGCCGTTAGCGAAAATGCGTCAATCAGCCAAATCAAGCAATCGCGTTGTGCGCACGTGGCAATCATGCAAACTCGGTCGCCGAGTATCAAAAACCTTTATTTTGTGCATATGCATCGTTTTACATCGTTAAAACTCGTTTGGCACCGATGCCGCGAGCGAAAAAGCGTCAAACAGCCAAATCAAGCCATCTAGTCTTGCGAGCGCTGCACGCATGTTAACTCGATCTCCGAATGTCAAAACCCTTCATTTTGTTTAATTGCATCGTTTTGCATCGTTAGAACTCGTTTGCCATCGATGCACCAGCAAAAAAGCGTCTAACAGCCAAATCGAGCTATCGCGTTTTGCACGAGTGGCACTCATGTAGACTCGGTCGCCGAGTATCAAAAACCTTTATTTTGTGCAAATGCATCATTTTACATCGTTAAAACTCGTTTGGCACCGATGCCGCGAGCGAAAAAGCGTCAGTCAGCCAAATCGAGCCATCGCGTTTTGCGAGCGCTGCACGCATGTAAACTAGGTCTTCGAATGACAAAAACCTTAATTTTCTGCAAATGCATCGTTTCGCATCGTCAAAACTCGTTTGGCAACGATACTGCGAGCGAAAAAGCGTCAAACAGTCAAATCGAGCCATCTCGTTTTGCGAGCGCTGCACGCATGTAATCTCGATCTCCGAATGTCAAAAGCCTTAATTTTGTTGAAATGCATCGTTTTTCATCGTCAAAACTCGTTTTGCAATGATGCCGCTAGCGAAAATGCGTCAATCAGCCAAATCAAGCTATCGCGTTCTGCGCGCGTGGCACTCATGTAAACTCGGTCGCCGAGTATCGAAAACCTTTATTTTGTGCAAATGCATCGTTTTGCATTGTTAAAACTCGTTTGGCACCGATGCTGCGAGCGAAAAAGCGTCAATCAGCCAAATCGAGTCATCTCGTTTTGCGAGCGCTGCACGCATGTAAACTCGATCTCCGAATGTAAAAACCTTAGTTTTGTGCAAATGCATCGTTTTGCATCGTTCCCATATAGCATTAGATATTCATTGTATATCCATTTCAGGTCCATGATGTACAAAATATATCGTGTATATTCTATGGATATTTTTTCTGCGTACATGCCGGTATATACATGCATGAACATCCAAAAGACATTCTATGCACATACCTGATTGATTCGAATGTCAACGTCCGGTATTGACATATTCTTAACACATTCTATGTATATACATATTAGAATTTTATCTTTTTTTTTTTGGTAATCGCGGTTTTTACCCTTCATTTTGTTTGAATGAACGAAAATAAAAAAAATTTGTCAATTTTTTTCAAATTTTGTCAATTTTTTTTTGTCATCAAATTTCTGGAAAAATTTGATGACATAATGAACAATAGTTGGGAAAAAAAATTTGACAAAATTAAAAAAAAAAAATCCTAACTATTTTTCATTATGTCATCAAATTTCTGAAGAAATTTGATGAATGAAAAATCTGTCTGTAAACGCGCGCGTTTTGCTGTCTTCGACGAGCGAATGAAAGAAGCAAGAGATGAGTAGCGTTGCGAGCTCGGTCGCCCGCACGCTGCTTAACGTAACAGCTATCTGTGAGTTCACGAGGCAAACGAAATAAAAATCACGCAAGAATTTTCGACATTTTACTGTTGTGGTAAATGTAATACAATAGTGTGTCGCCCAGTGTGTATTAAATGTAATACAATAGTGTGTGTACAATAGTGTGTCGCCCGGTTGTGCGATCCGTTAAAATGTAGTAAAAGTAGTGCCCACCGGTTTTTTTTTTCAAACGCTACGGATTTGTGAGAAAGATGTTTTTCGTGTGGCGATGGGATGGGTGAGGAGAGAACATGAAAACTCGTAGCTCGTCGCATGTGACCGCTCGACCTTCACGACTCGCGCCGACTGCCTCGCCTGCTTCCACTACCGCGCCTTCGTCCCAGCGACGTCGCGCGCTGTTGCCGTTTTCGGACGCCCGCTCTCCCTCGCTCGCTCGCTCGCTTTCCCCCGCGCGCTCCACGCTTCCCGCGCGCGCTCGTTCGGCAACGCAGCCACGTTCTCGGGCCCTACAGATTTGTTTCTCGTTGCGTAGTGACGATGTCGCGCAAGCACGCGCGCACTGCTGTATTTTTCGCAACGTTCCCGGCGCTGAGAGGGTTCGAGAACGTTACGTTCTGAGCCACCCGTGATTGACAACTGTTATCAGCGAAAAAGTGGAGGTAATCGAATACAGTGTAAAGTGGACTAGTGCGTAAATCGATCGACGCGATCGCACACGAGGTTTTCTACCGCACCGAGTGTTGTTGGCGCCGGTTTTTATATTTTGTCGTGTATTCTTGAGTGACATCGTACAATTCGGATACTCGCATCGAGTCTTGGTCATCCGCGGATGTATTTCCGTTGTAGAATAAAGGCGCAAACGACGACAGAGCTGTGCGATCTCGCCCGTGCTACGCGACGTGACCTTCGGCAACGATTTTACGAGGCAAGACAACGAGATCGCAACGTTCCCGACGCTGAGCGAATTTGTGCACGTTTCGTCCCGATACAACCGTCATTGACTCGGGTTGTCATCGAAAAAAAAAGGTGAGCAAATCTATATACGTCGATATATTTACGTCGGCCAGTGCGTAAATAAATCGACCGTATTATTATTGCGACGGAGTTCTCTCTCTCGGACGCCCGGCTGGTTTACCGCCATCTTGAATAAATGACGCGATCGCACACGAGATTTTCTACCGCACCGAGTGTTGTTGGTGCCAGTTATCATATTTTGGTGTGTATTCTTGAGTGACATCGTACAATTCGGATATTCGCATCGAGTCTTGGTCATACGCGGACATATTTCCGTTGCAGAATAAAGGCGCAAACGACGACGGAGCTGCGTGATCTCGCCCGTGCTACGCGACATTCGGCAACGATTTTACGAGGCAAGACAACGAGTTCGCAACGTTCGCGACGCTGAGCGAATTTAAGCATGTTTCGTCTCGATCCAACCGTCATTGACTCGGGTTGTTATCGAAAAAATAAAGGTGAGCAAATCTACATACGTCGATCTATTCACGTCGATCAGTGTGTAAATAAATCGACCGTATTATTGTTGCGACGGATTCCTCTCTCTCTGCCGCTCGGCTGATCTACGGCCATCTTGGGTATTTTTCGGTTTGTCGCCGGTTGACATACCGCACAGCCTCATACTTATTAAATTGTAAATACAAAGGTATTTTTTTTTGTTTACTTAAAAGGTATTTGCATTGGTATTTAGTAATGAGGCATCCATTAATTCATTTTAAAGCCGAATAAGATTTTTTAAAGCTTTTCACCTTATATACAATTTTTTCAACATACATTAAACATACGAAACGTTCGTCCGAATGACAACTTTTTTTTGTTATTTCAAGAATGTCCGAATATAACATAAAAATGCTATATTTCAGTCAATCGTTTTGTATAGTCCTAGCCTAGTAAAGGCATAGATTTTTGGCAATCGCTATCTTGTGCTACTCGGGAATTAGCCTTCCTGAGCACGCAAGGGTGGGCTGCCAATAATTTCGAAAACCTCCACAATATTAGTAATTTTCCTGCTTTTTTTAGATTGCTCCACATAACCTATGGGTCCATCGTTCCACGGCTTGCGCGTTCATTAAAGGTAAAACTTATTGCTGTACCACAGTCGAGGGTTCCGCCCGCCATCGGCTTTCTGGGATTTTTCGTCGCCGTCGATTGATGCAAGGTTCTCGAAGTTTATCAGCGTTAAAAAAAAGGTATTAAACAATAACTTTTTAAATAATATTCATTGAACTTCAGTGACCCATTTCTATATGTGGTAGTTTTTGCTTTCTTGAATTTTATTTGTAGTTTGATTGCAAGATCGTCGTAATACATTGCACCACCGTTTAAAGACAATCTGTGTCGTTTTTGTTAGCATTTGTTTAGCTTCGGTATCTGAAAAATTTCTTAATTTTTTGGTATCTTCTCAAAATTGCAATGTCAAACGATTAAGGTCCATTATTTTTACCCTTACAAAAATGTTCAATGTCACCAAATTTTATATTCAGTTTTTATTTAATTTCATAGCGGAATTCAGAGAAAATATAACCATACAATTTAGCGATTACAGATGGGCAAAACACAGCAACAGAAAAAAAACTTCAACAAGCGATTAAAAAAGAGATTAAACCAATCACTTCAACGAGCCGCACCGATTGCCACGACCAGCAATCAGATTATTTCGAATTTACAATATTTTCCTGATGATGGCGATAGTATTGAACCCGTTCTTGATAACATAAGTAACTCTAGTAAGAATCAAAGTGGCAACGAAGCTGCAGAACCTTTGCAAATTTGTGAACAGAGTCCTTGCAGAGATAGCATAAGCATTACATCTACTGCATCGGGAATCGGTGATCTACCGATTCTCGATGCAGTAGATCGGGGGGGTGGAGATGAATCGTGTCATAGTATCGATGTGGAAAAGAATATCGACTCAGCTTTTCCCGTATACGTCGAGAACATCGGTACAAAACTCGCAAAATGGGCAGTAACGGAAAATATTCCGCAATCCTCACTGGGAAAATTGCTTACAATTTTACGAGAGGAGCCAATTTATCAAGACGTTTTACCAAAAGATCCAAGGACGCTTTTGAAAACCCCTACTGCCAAATGCCATCGACCGATGGGACTGGGCCTCTATCATTATTTTGGCTTAGCAGAATCTTTGAACAATTTATGCATAAAGTATGATATAAAGGTGACTCAGAATCAAGTATTTTCACTGGCCATCAATATTGACGGGTTGCCTATCTCAAAAAGCACCAATACTTCATTTTGGCCCATTTTATGCTCGGTAAAATCTGTGCCAGACTTGAAAGGCAAAGTGTTCCCAATAGCATTGTATTGTGGAGATTCAAAGCCGGATGCGAATGAGTTTTTACTCGACTTCGTTAACGAGTGCAACGATCTTGCGAGCAATGGGCTCCTGATTAATTCCATTAAATGTAATATTTTAATATCTATGTTAATTTGCGACACTCCTGCCAAGTCGTACATTTTGTCGATAAAAGGTCACTCAGGCTACTATTCGTGTACTAAATGTACTGAAGAAGGAGAAATGATGGATAATGTTCTATGTTTTTTGGAAACTGAAAATTATACACTGCGAACTGATAGCTCATTTCGTAATCGGGACAATCCTGAGCATCACACTGGCGAGACTCTCATTTCAGAACTACTGAATTTTGATATGATAAAAAATGTACCGATCGACTATATGCATAACTTGTTATTGGGAGGAACTAAGAGATTTTTGTGTAATAAGCGATATGGCTGGATTTTTGGCAAACCACCCCATAAGTTGCGGGCACGAGATGTCTCGAAGATATCAGGAAATTTGGCTCTGTTGAAAAAGTATATTCCTTGTGAGTTCGGAAGAAAGACGAGACCGATAAACGAATGCAAGCGCTATAAGGCTATCGAATTCCGGTTACTTTTATTGTACACCGGAATGTTTGTTTTTAAAGATGTGCTGTCGACCAGAGTGTACAATAACTTCATGACATTCAGCTTGGCGAGTATCATTCTGATTAGTGACTATTATTCTCAGCACGAAAAATATATTTCCTACGCCCATAACCTAATGAAGCATTTCATTCTTAATTCAATCCGAATATATGGGCCGGACTTTATCTCTCACAATATTCATAACTGCTTACACTTGAGTGACTGTGTACGATTGTTTGGTTCTCTCGATAACTGTAGCGCATTTGAATTCGAAAATTACTTGAAAGACCTGAAGGGAATGCTCCGTAAACATGCTCAACCTTTGCCACAGATTGTACGCCGAATCGTGGAAGAACGTAACATTTTAGAGCCATGTTCTCCACGTTCTGATAGCGCATGGCCGAAACTTATGAAGCAGCACAATCAGGGACCGCTAACAATTGGTTGCACGTCTCCTCAATACAAAAAAGCTCAAGGTCGTGATTACTGTCTGAATGTCACGAAAATTGCAGATAGGTTTGTGGAACTGAAAGACGATACTATACTAGAAATAAAGAATATTGCCACTTATCTAAATTCGACGGTTTTGTTAGGGTATAGGCACAGAAGACAAAACGATTTTTTCTTGAAACCGTGCGCTTCGAGCTTATTTGAAATACAATATATTGATAAATGTGACTATGAATTGGGAATGTACAGTTTTGATAGTATTAGCAAAAAGTTAGTGGTGTTACCATATAAGGGACGCCATGTTTCCATGCCATTGTGGCATTTATAACGGTGTTAAATAATTGAATGTTTTGATGTACTAACCAATTTGTAATAAAATGCTCTTTTTTGTAAAAAAAATTGTGATACAATTCTAATATTAACTCTCTGAAAGCTTTGAGATGTCCTGGATCGTCGTGAAATTCGAAGAAGAAAATACCGTTGAAGCTGTTCCGAATTCGTGGTACGACTCCGAATCATCAAAATGTTCTTGGCCACCGACAAACACTGTCCACGCGAAGATATGCGAATACATCAAGAATCAAAACAAGCCTGACAAGAAGTGGAAAACATATCCTGGAACAATTCTGGGTCTATACGGTACATTATAGATTCAGTAGTACACATGAAATGGATCTAACACAAATTAATATATTTAAAACTTTTTAGATGACTTTCAAACAGCCCAGCGTAAAGCAGAGAAGGCCCGAAGCACAAATGACTTAACTTCCCAAAATGAAGAGACTATGCGAGAGAAAAAGCTTCGGCGAAAGAAAGCAAAGAAGCAACCTAAACGTCGCTGGGATAGCAGCAGCGAAAGTCAGTCAACAGATCAGAGCAGTGATGGCAATAAGTATCCAGACGTTGCCTCTCTGAACTCACAAACCGCAGGGACCGGTAAAAATATTATTAAGGCACCTATAAACCGTTGTTAAACTGGAGATTGTCTGAACTACATAATATTTTGTTTTGATGCAGATGCGCCGAAGTTTTCGCAGAAGAATTTTCATTTGCACAATAGTCCTTCTCAATCGGCGAATCGCCAGGCCCAAAGCACAAGTAGTAAGTGCCGGCTTTATTGTAAAAATAATGAATAACAAGAACAACGATAATGCAAATTACAATTATTCGATTTATTGTATAGATACAGACAACTATCGATCGAATCCGCGGATCATTGATCGTTCATTTAGCAGGAGCCTGTCCCCTATCAGCAAGGATGAGCGGTACAAAAGGCATGACGATTGCAGCGGGTGTAAGTATATAATACTATGAATATTGATACAGTTGAAAATAAATTCGTTAACAATATCGTTTACGAAGACACTAAAATTTATTTTTGTCTTATGAATCGTATTTGTTGTTTCTATTTGGGTGCGCATAGATACTATAACGATGTTCTTGTAATCCCCGAAATTGAACATGTTATCATACTGTCCTATAAAAATGTTTGTACAATGATTCTGAAACATTTCATGTATAACATGAAGCCTCTCTACAAAACTGTATAAAAATTCATGACTTGTCGAAAAAAATATTACATAAAAAAGTCACACTAATTAACTAACTATTAATTAGTTCAGAATAACAACGTATTCTCAATTTTAACCAATTCAGATAAGCATCGATGGAATTCAGCAACAGCACGTCCATCTCCCAGTTCATCACCTAATAAGCACAAGGAGAGCAATGCAAGCGCATCGAAACATAAAGCATCGGGATCATCCTCCACTTCAAATTCTGAGACTGTTGGTAAGAGAATTCAACTATACTATACTATTTTACTATATTATACTATTTTAATCAATCGTATATTAAGTAAGCAGATGATATTTACTCTGTGCCGTTTATGTATAGGCATACTGAAAGAGATACTCAAGGAAACGGTCAAAGTCAATCTAAAGGTCGACGATCTCACGAGCATGGTCGTGAATTTGATGAAGTCCAACGTGAAGCCGATTTGCTCCATGAACGCAATCGCGAAACCGCCTGAAATAATGAAGCTTTTTCCAGTGGATGAAATGTCACTGAAGGAATTGGAGTTGTGGTTGACCGAGGACGGCAATAAGGATTTATTGGTACGGAGAATGATTTATATAATGGCACACAATTAGTTGAAAACGGACTTATTCAGTAAATGTTATGTTTCAGGTTCAAGAGCTCATTCGCGTTGGCGGATCGGATGTTGCGGAAGTTGTGAAAAAACTGATGTACAAGATATTCACAAACGAAGTCGGAATGCTGTATTCGTGGGAAGGAGCGAAGAAAAAAAAGGTGTTCAAAAAATTGGAAATCGCATCAGTCATTAAAGGTATACTTAGGAAGCTTAGCGCACTTTACGGAAATCAGAGCAACCCTAAATTTATGTGCATTGTCTGATTTTTCAGATGTCGTACGCAACAGTGAGAAGACGAAGCACTGTTCTGAAACGGAGACGGTGAATGTTATAAAAGCTTGGCTGGTCCGCAGCACAGACCGATTCAAAAACGAAATGCACGCGGCCCGTAAAAACGGACATGAAAATTAATAATTTCAATCATAATTTCTTGTATTTCAGTAACTACTTTCAAAAAATATAAAAATATTTGAAAAATTCATTACGTATTCGTTAATTATAGAAATCATTTTCCTTAGATTTATTTAAATGTACGTAGGACATACTCCTATGGATACATAGGACATACATAGGATATACCTCATACGTGACGCACATACGGTGCACATGCATTGAATATACTAATGGATATCCAATGTATGTCCGTTGTATATAAAAAAGTGTCACCTTTGCATATCCATTACATGTACATAGGATATGAAATGATGTACGTGTGTATATCCATTGGATATTGTATATCCGTCCATGTATGTACAATGTACATGAAATGTATGTGTAAATGCTATATGGGTTAGAACTCGTTTGACACCGATGCCGCGAGCGAAAAAGAGTAAAACAGCCAAATCGAGCCATCTCGTTTTGCGAGCGCTGCACGCATGTAAACTCGATCTCCGAATGTCAAAAACCTTTATTTTGTGCAAATGCATCGTTTTACATCGTTAAAACTCGTTTGGCACCGATGCCGCGAGCGAAAAAGCGTCAAACAGCCAAATCAAGCCATCTCGTTTTGCGAGCGCTGCACGCATGTAAACTCGATTTCCGAGTATCAAAAACCTTAATTTTGTGCAAATGCATCGTTTTGCATCGTCAAATCTCGTTTGGCAACGATGCCGCTAACGAAAATGCGCCAATCAGCCAAATCAAGCTATCGCGTTCTCCGCGCGTAGCACTCATGTAAACTCGGTCGCCGAGTATCAAAAACCTTTATATTGTGCAAATGCATCGTTTTGCATCGTTAAAACTCGTTTGGCACCGATGCCGTGAGCGAAAAAGCGTCAGTCAGCCAAATCGAGCCATTGCGTTTTGGGAGCGCTGCACGCATGTAAACTCGGTCTCCGAATGACAAAAACTTTCATTTTGTGCAAATGCATCGTTTTGCATCTTCAAAATTCGTTTGGCACCGATGCCGCGAGCGAAAAAGCGTCAGTCAGCCAAATCGAGCCATCGCGTTTTGCGAGCGCTGCACGCATATAAACTCGGTCTCCGAATGACAAAAACCTTAATTTTGTGCAAATGCATCGTTTTGCATCGTCAAAACTCGTTTGGCAACGATTTTGCGAGCGAAAAAGCGTCAAACAGCCAAATCAAGCCAGCTCGTTTTGCGAGCGCTGCACGCATGTTAACTCGATCTCCGAATGTCAAAAACCTTAATTTTGTGCAAATGAATCGTTTTGCATCGTTAAAACTCGTTTGCCACCGATGCACGAGCAAAAAAGCGTTAAACAGCCAATTCGAGCTATCGCGTGTTGCACGCGTGGCACTTATGTAGACTCGGTCGCCGAGTATCAAAAACCTTTATTTTGTGCAAATGCATCGTTTTACATCGTTAGAACTCGTTTGGTACCGATGCCGCGAGTGGAAAAGCGTCAAACAGCCAAATCGAGCTATCTCGTTTTGCGAGCGCTGCACGCATGTAATCTCGATCTCCGAATGTCAAAAACCTTTATTTTGTGCAAATGCATCGTTTTACATCGTTAAAACTCGTTTGGCACCGATGCCGCGAGCGAAAAAGCGTCAGTCAGCCAAATCGAGCCATTGCGTTTTGCGAGCGCTGCACGCATGTAAACTCGGTCTCCGAATGACAAAAACCTTCATTTTGTGCAAATGCATCGTTTTGCATCTTCAAACGTCGTTTGGCACCGATGCCGCGAGCGAAAAAGCTTCAGTCAGCCAAATCGAGCCATCGCGTTTTGCGAGCGCTGCACGCGTGTAAACTCGGTCTCCGAATGACAAAAACCTTAATTTTGTGAAAATGCATCGTCAAAACTCGTTTGGCAACGATGCCGTTAGCGAAAATGCGTCAATCAGCCAAATCAAGCAATCGCGTTGTGCGCGCGTGGCAATCATGCAAACTCGGTCGCCGGGTATCAAAAACCTTTATTTTGTGCATATGCATCGTTTTACATCGTTAAAACTCGTTTGGCACCGATGCCGCGAGCGAAAAAGCGTCAAACAGCCAAATCAAGCCATCTAGTCTTGCGAGCGCTGCACGCATGTTAACTCGATCTCCGAATGTCAAAACCCTTCATTTTGTTTAATTGCATCGTTTTGCATCGTTAGAACTCGTTTGCCATCGATGCACCAGCAAAAAAGCGTCTAACAGCCAAATCGAGCTATCGCGTTTTGCACGAGTGGCACTCATGTAGACTCGGTCGCCGAGTATCAAAAACCTTTATTTTGTGCAAATGCATCATTTTACATCGTTAAAACTCGTTTGGCACCGATGCCGCGAGCGAAAAAGCGTCAGTCAGCCAAATCGAGCCATCGCGTTTTGCGAGCGCTGCACGCATGTAAACTAGGTCTTCGAATGACAAAAACCTTAATTTTCTGCAAATGCATCGTTTCGCATCGTCAAAACTCGTTTGGCAACGATACTGCGAGCGAAAAAGCGTCAAACAGTCAAATCGAGCCATCTCGTTTTGCGAGCGCTGCACGCATGTAATCTCGATCTCCGAATGTCAAAAGCCTTAATTTTGTTGAAATGCATCGTTTTTCATCGTCAAAACTCGTTTTGCAATGATGCCGCTAGCGAAAATGTGTCAATCAGCCAAATCAAGCTATCGCGTTCTGCGCGCGTGGCACTCATGTAAACTCGGTCGCCGAGTATCGAAAACCGTTATTTTGTGCAAATGCATCGTTTTGCATTGTTAAAACTCGTTTGGCACCGATGCTGCGAGCGAAAAAGCGTCAATCAGCCAAATCGAGTCATCTCGTTTTGCGAGCGCTGCACGCATGTAAACTCGATCTCCGAATGTAAAAACCTTAGTTTTGTGCAAATGCATCGTTTTGCATCGTTAGAACTCGTTTGACACCGATGCCGCGAGCGAAAAAGAGTAAAACAGCCAAATCGAGCCATCTCGTTTTGCGAGCGCTGCACGCATGTAAACTCGATCTCCGAATGTCAAAAACCTTTATTTTGTGCAAATGCATCGTTTTACATCGTTAAAACTCGTTTGGCACCGATGCCGCGAGCGAAAAAGCGTCAAACAGCCAAATCAAGCCATCTCGTTTTGCGAGCGCTGCACGCATGTAAACTCGATTTCCGAGTATCAAAAACCTTAATTTTGTGCAAATGCATCGTTTTGCATCGTCAAATCTCGTTTGGCAACGATGCCGCGAACGAAAATGCGCCAATCAGCCAAATCAAGCTATCGCGTTCTCCGCGCGTAGCACTCATGTAAACTCGGTCGCCGAGTATCAAAAACCTTTATATTGTGCAAATGCATCGTTTTGCATCGTTAAAACTCGTTTGGCACCGATGCCGTGAGCGAAAAAGCGTCAGTCAGCCAAATCGAGCCATTGCGTTTTGGGAGCGCTGCACGCATGTAAACTCGGTCTCCGAATGACAAAAACCTTCATTTTGTGCAAATGCATCGTTTTGCATCTTCAAAATTCGTTTGGCACCGATTTTGCGAGCGAAAAAGCGTCAAACAGCCAAATCAAGCCAGCTCGTTTTGCGAGCGCTGCACGCATATAAACTCGGTCTCCGAATGACAAAAACCTTAATTTTGTGCAAATGAATCGTTTTGCATCGTTAAAACTCGTTTGCCACCGATGCACGAGCAAAAAAGCGTTTAACAGCCAATTCGAGCTATCGCGTGTTGCACGCGTGGCACTTATGTAGACTCGGTCGCCGAGTATCAAAAACCTTTATTTTGTGCAAATGCATCGTTTTACATCGTTAGAACTCGTTTGGTACCGATGCCGCGAGTGGAAAAGCGTCAAACAGCCAAATCGAGCTATCTCGTTTTGCGAGCGCTGCACGCATGTAATCTCGATCTCCGAATGTCAAAAACCTTTATTTTGTGCAAATGCATCGTTTTACATCGTTAAAACTCGTTTGGCACCGATGCCGCGAGCGAAAAAGCGTCAGTCAGCCAAATCGAGCCATTGCGTTTTGCGAGCGCTGCACGCATGTAAACTCGGTCTCCGAATGACAAAAACCTTCATTTTGTGCAAATGCATCGTTTTGCATCTTCAAACGTCGTTTGGCACCGATGCCGCGAGCGAAAAAGCGTCAGTCAGCCAAATCGAGCCATCGCGTTTTGCGAGCGCTGCACGCGTGTAAACTCGGTCTCCGAATGACAAAAACCTTAATTTTGTGAAAATGCATCGTCAAAACTCGTTTGGCAACGATGCCGTTAGCGAAAATGCGTCAATCAGCCAAATCAAGCAATTGCGTTGTGCGCGCGTGGCAATCATGCAAACTCGGTCGCCGAGTATCAAAAACCTTTATTTTGTGCATATGCATCGTTTTACATCGTTAAAACTCGTTTGGCACCGATGCCGCGAGCGAAAAAGCGTCAAACAGCCAAATCAAGCCATCTAGTCTTGCGAGCGCTGCACGCATGTTAAGTCGATCTCCGAATGTCAAAACCCTTCATTTTGTTTAATTGCATCGTTTTGCATCGTTAGAACTCGTTTGCCATCGATGCACCAGCAAAAAAGCGTCTAACAGCCAAATCGAGCTATCGCGTTTTGCACGAGTGGCACTCATGTAGACTCGGTCGCCGAGTATCAAAAACCTTTATTTTGTGCAAATGCATCATTTTACATCGTTAAAACTCGTTTGGCACCGATGCCGCGAGCGAAAAAGCGTCAGTCAGCCAAATCGAGCCATCGCGTTTTGCGAGCGCTGCACGCATGTAAACTAGGTCTTCGAATGACAAAAACCTTAATTTTCTGCAAATGCATCGTTTCGCATCGTCAAAACTCGTTTGGCAACGATACTGCGAGCGAAAAAGCGTCAAACAGTCAAATCGAGCCATCTCGTTTTGCGAGCGCTGCACGCATGTAATCTCGATCTCCGAGTGTCAAAAGCCTTAATTTTGTTGAAATGCATCGTTTTTCATCGTCAAAACTCGTTTTGCAATGATGCCGCTAGCGAAAATGCGTCAATCAGCCAAATCAAGCTATCGCGTTCTGCGCGCGTGGCACTCATGTAAACTCGGTCGCCGAGTATCGAAAACCTTTTTTTTGTGCAAATGCATCGTTTTGCATTGTTAAAACTCGTTGGGCACCGATGCTGCGAGCGAAAAAGCGTCAATCAGCCAAATCGAGCCATCTCGTTTTGCGAGCGCTGCACGCATGTAAACTCGATCTCCGAATGTAAAAACCTTAGTTTTGTGCAAATGCATCGTTTTGCATCGTTAGAACTCGTTTGACACCGATGCCGCGAGCGAAAAAGAGTAAAACAGCCAAATCGAGCCATCTCGTTTTGCGAGCGCTGCACGCATGTAAACTCGATCTCCGAATGTCAAAAACCTTCATTTTGTGCAAATGCATCGTTTTACATCGTTAAAACTCGTTTGGCACCGATGCCGCGAGCGAAAAAGCGTCAAACAGCCAAATCAAGCCATCTCGTTTTGCGAGCGCTGCACGCATGTAAACTCGATTTCCGAGTGTCAAAAACCTTAATTTTGTGCAAATGCATCGTTTTGCATCGTCAAATCTCGTTTGGCAACGATGCCGCTAACGAAAATGCGCCAATCAGCCAAATCAAGCTATCGCGTTCTCCGCGCGTAGCACTCATGTAAACTCGGTCGCCGAGTATCAAAAACCTTTATATTGTGCAAATGCATCGTTTTGCATCGTTAAAACTCGTTTGGCACCGATGCCGCGAGCGAAAAAGCGTCAG
>CAXITY010000247.1:0-12290 GCA_964034905.1 Itoplectis maculator
AGGAAAAATAAATAGCGCGCCGTTGGGTTAGGTTATTTTTAATTGTTCGCGGAAGCGACGGACGCGCTTCTTTTCCGAGGGCAGCCATCTTGTTTTTGCTTTGTTCGGCAGGAAAGTATGCAAGAGGCGAAAAGCTACTGGTTTTCGCGCTCGTGATGCATTTACGGCGACTGCTGACGGATATTTTGATAGAACGGTTTTCGGAAGTGCGTCATACCGACTGTTCCGAAAGTCTCGGGCCGAAACTCATCACCGAACGTTACGTTTCTGTGACGCTGTATATACGACCGAGCCGCGCGGCTGGTGACGACCGGAGCGAGGGAAAGAGAGAGAGCGAACGAGAGGGAGGGAGATGGGGAGAGAGAAAGAGAAAAGGCCGATATTTCGAGGAAATCGAAATATCAACTGCCTGTCCCGGACTCGCGAACAACGCGCGCGCGCCCCTCTTCGACGCCAGTTCTCACTGTCTGACGCTGCTTTTGCCGCATCATTCTTCAATTCAATCTTACTCGCTGAATAAAGTGCGGGGATAAACGCTGAATCGACGACCCAGATTGACAATTAGGTGCACGGCGACTCGAGCAGCGACAGCGGCTGCCTCAGCGTCGCTGCGGTGGAAACGCGTCTGAGTTTGGCGAAAAACCTCGGTGGAAAAAAAGACGTTTTTTTAAATTCCAAACCGAAGATTCTGTGCATTGTACTGGGCGGGTTAGTTGTTTCACGCTGGTTGTTTTTATGAGTCAGAGGGAACGAAAATAAAATCATACAATTCATACAGCCTTTTTTCGTGATTCCTCCTAATGTGTACCTTATCTCTGCATCCGACTGCGACGCCATCGACCACCGCGATTTCCTTACGCGGATGCAACGAAGCCGCATGCCAATCCGGTCCTCGCAAAGCGCAGCTTCGGTGAACACAACGAAAAATACATCAGTCGAAGAGAAACGAGCGCGGATTCGACATCGTTTCGTGACTACCTGAAAACACAGCCTTTTTCCGTGGATCCTCCTAATGCGTGTGGCTTGTCTGCAATCGCGACCGCAGCGCCATCGACCACGCGCGATTTCCTCGCGGATGCGGCGAAGCCACACGCCAGTCCGGTCGTCTAGTCAAAAGCCTAGCTTCGGCGAGAACGACGAAAAATACATCAGTCGAAGAGAGACGAGCGCGGGTTCAACGTCATTTCGCCAAATTGCGCTCAATATACAAACAGAGATTAAACATCAACAACAACAAACGGATCCGTTCGATCGATCTCGAGGTGAGCGACGCGACTCATTCCGTATTCCATTCGTGGCGCGCGTTACACGGAAAATCGGGCGGAATACGTGACATTTTTTTTTCGCGCCGCTGTGAGGAAAATTTTGATTTCAGAATTCGCACGCAGCCGATCGGCTCTGATCTCTCTCGTCATGAGGAGAAATGTGTGGCTCGTGATGCTAACAACGCTGGCGGCGTGCTCGCTGCTGCTGCTGCTTGCGACGGTCGACGCTACTTGGCTGAGCTCGGTACTCGCGCCAACGGAATCGTTCGACGTGGTTAACGGGCCCCTCAGGTGCCGCGACGGTTTTCATCGCGTTTGGTCCGTCATCACCGGAAGACAGTGCCGGAGATTTTATCATTGGCGGAAGCGATAGAAGCGCAATCTCTCATCGCAATCCAATCACTGTACATAAAATAGTAGTTTCGTCTGTGAAGTACTCCGCGAGAAAATAAAAACAACGTTACGCAATTCGATTGGCAAGAAAGAAGCTGTTCGTTTAACTGGCTATAAGGGATTAAAGTGAAAATGGAGAAATGATTAGCTCGATCATTTCGCAGCTCGGACTGCGATGATTTCTTTCTCGTTTAGCTTCGAAATTTAATGGCAACGATCAGAGGGCACAAAGGCACCGTTCACTCGGGTCGTAATACTCGCCGCGTAATAGTCTCGTTTAGCGCGCGAGCCTTTTGGAATTTCGCAGCACGCAATATCTATTAGCGTTTGCATAAATAATAAATCTCCCGCTGGACGGATATAGTGGATTAATTAAACTCGATTATCTCGAGCCGAACGCGAGTATAATACAGATGGAGCGCATATATAGTTTGCGCGGCAATAGCCGCGAATCTGCTGTGCAAATGTCGTGCGTGTGGCCGTGCGCTCTATGTGTACAACTGATCGCGCGACGAAATTCATATGCGAGCTGTGACCGGGGCGCGATAACACAGTGACATAGCGAAATATTATTTGGCCCTCTGTACTTGATCGAATTTACGAAAAATCGTAAAAATCAGGTTAAACATTTTTTTACTATGAAAATTGATAAACAGTACAAGATTTTTGTTTGTCTGCGACAACTGCCTATTACATTTAATATAAAAACTAAAGTGTAACTCTGATACACTGAACACTCAATAAAAGGTCTTTTCATAACATAATTATTACAGTTTAAAAGCTTCTGCATATTGAATAAAATATAAAATACATCTGAAATACAAAACCTGCAGCAATATCTGTGATACCCACAAAGTCGCTGCAAAGCTGCAAAAAATGAGAATAAAATATTCACCGCAGTCTGGAAAACGAACAAATTTTAATTCACGGGTCCGAATGTTCAACTATTTCAGATATAAAGAAAAAGTAAATTTACCAACAGAACTGCGACACTGCAAAAACGAGAATTCGGCGACGAGGAGCATTCGAGGCAAAACGGGGCCACGTCAACGTTAACGCGCAGTGCAAACAGTGGCGCGCGCGGTGAATGTCGAAAAATATGTTAGTTCAAACCTGCTGAAAACGATGTATAATAGGCTAGAACGAGCAATTCCATCCATTCGGGGGACGAGTGCGTCGCGCCGGAGCGACGGGACACTACAGTGACAATTATTGACCAGATTCGTGCATACGGCTGTTGTGCAGCTGCAGCTGCGTCGCGCTCTCGCCGACGGGATGCAACATTTCCGCGCTTATTCCGTACTCACAAACACGCAAACAACTCACAGTCGCACACAGAGAAGCCACGTGTATACCTTACAATACTAATAACGGCGCGATGGACGAAACGAGAATCGTCCGGGTGTCTCTGTTCTTGGGGGCCAGTTGAACGCGATCCCGGCGGACGCGATTGGCGCGAGTCGCCGTCGAAACGACCTCGTAGAATTTTAATTAAAACGCACAACGCGCATTTGCATAGCCCTCGCGGCCGCTCGCGGAAATTCACCGGCGTTGCGCGCGCGGGTTTTCCTTTTTGCACTTTTGAGCGCATCCCATATACTTTTCACCGCGGTCGAATTTTATTTCGCCCCGTTTCGTTTATCATCAGTCGTTAATCGCTGAAAATGCGTGGCGAACAGCGCTCGTCGATGCTCGCTCGCTGTGTAGTACATTCGGGGCGACCTTTACACGCGTGTAAAACGCGCACCGCGATTGTCGCTGCGCGCCGCGCAACGAACATGATTTTTACGGCTTGATTTTTTCGGGTCGACTCGATTTTTTTACGCATCTTCCGAAAATTACGTCCAACGGGACGACATCAACATATTTCCTGCGGTGACAGGAGGAGGGGAGGGGAAATTTTTCAAAGTTGTTTCTCTGTCGTCTGCCCCAAACGTTGGTTCATTACTTGGTTGGGTGACCGCTCGACCATCTATAGCACGTTCCCAAAATGCCGAGTAAAAAATTTGTCAAAAGATGTTTCGTTGCTTTCGCAAGCATTTGAATGGCAACTTTAAGCAAACAGGAGTTTGTATACCATTTTCTTTTTAAAGTTTGTTCCACTTTAAGTAAGGGAGCGAGCTTGGTTCTGCACTGATTCGCGCTGATAATAAATAAAACTTGGCGTCGAAAGGCAAACGCGCTTTGTATCCCCCAAAAATTACGCCCAACGGGATATCAACATATTTCGTACGGCTCGGGGGGAGGGAGGATGGTTCTACACTGATTCGCGCTGATAATAAATAATATCATCGAGTCGGGCCGCCGATACGCGGTCGCGACGCCGCGGGAAAAGCGACGCGCGCGATATTTCGCGTATTGTTGCCCCGGATTACGAAAATTAATTTCGTTTAATCTGTCAAATGAAACTGATGCGAATTGCGTGCGCGAACGTCGGAGGATTAATATTTGCGAATAAAACAATCAGTACTCGCTCATGGATGTTATTCAAGATAAATGAGAATTTATTGAGAGACACGAGGCGCAGGTCCCCGTTATTTTACAATGATTACTGTCGTATGCCGATGAATTTTCATTAAGTGGTCGTGCTATGCGGCTTCGCTAAAAACGCTGCCGATAATTCCGACGCTGGAGGTTTATTTCAATATTTTAATTTTTTCATCGATGCTATTTTTTTTAATGTCACAAATCAGTGCAATGAGAGATCGTAATCCCCAAAGTTGTCAAAGCGTAATTTTGTCAAGTACGTCGGACGTTTCCTTAGTCGCATTTTTTTTTACTAGCCTTTCTCGTCTTTCCACGTGAAGGAAATTTGATGGCGTATGATGGACCGTACAGCGTCCACTTGAAAAAAACTGGATCAGGCGTACAGGGAATTGTCGTTGATGGATCCAACTGGTCCAACAGGAACGCGTGCCTGTTAACGGGAAATAATTAATTAGTTTTCGTCATAAAAAAAAAAATGAACCGCTAAATTGATAGATTCATTTTTTGTTACACGATCAAATAAGTAATTGATTTGTTTTATAAAGCGTTAAATTAATTTTTCTTTGAATACTCAAATGATTAATTAATCATTGAGGTCCGAAATGTTCACGTCCCAGCGACTTGTCCCGTGGCCACTGGCGTAAGACGCAGCACAGCGCAGAAGGAAAGGCAAATATTGTTACCAATCGCTTCAAGAGCGTCTTCAGCAAGTCAACTGACTTCCACTTCGACGAGAAGTGGCGGAACATTGGCACAGAACTTCTTCAGGGTTTCGTCCACGTTGGACGCGCAACACCAGGCAGTTTGGTTCGAGGAGCTCTTCAGGATGATGCGAAGAGACGTAAAACTCAGTTACAACAATGTTCCTATGCTAATCATCGAAAACCTGGACACTCGTTTCAAATTATAGATGTGCAATAATTCTCGTACTGCCACTTTTTTCCTGAGACGTGGAATAAACTGGAGAAGTCATCTGGAAGAAGACAAAACCGACATGACTGAATATTATCGACCTGGTCGGTGCTCGGGCACAATGTACCATTATACCGAATTTTTTCGATACCCCAGAAGGCCTGTTATTGGCTGTAGAGGTCGACCCGATGCGACCTGCAGAGAAGGGTCCTTAATTTGAAAACCCTTATTTTTCTAAATCCGTGATTGCAACGAACCATTTCTCCTCCGGGTGTTTCCGCGAAAATTCCCAATACGAAGTGCAGCACCCATAGGTTGCAGTTCCTTTCGCAAATTCATAGAAAAGTCTTCGAGAACCAAAGTGCATTCGGGCACCTGACCTAGTGCGCCGATTCCGAGTATTTTCCGGAGCAGGCAGATGGAGTACAGGGGAATTCGCGGCGCGGAGAAGCGAAAGCACCGCCAATAGGCTAAAAATGATTGTCGTTCGGGTGCTTCCACGTTAAGGAATTTATTCGAAACGAAAATAAAATGTATTATTTATCGAGCACTTGGACGCGATTTAACATGCTGGCTGCTGTATCATTGCTCTGTAATGTAAATACATCTGGCAACGGATCTAAATAAATTTGGCACATCTTTGGCGATGGCGAATAAGCCGGTAACTGGACGTATTTCAATATGACAAAGTATAAATCCGCTGAGATGAGAGTTGTTTATAAAAAATCTATTTGAAAATATATATTTTATATTAATTTATTACATTATGCAAATGATAATTTATTTCACTCTTTTTTGTTTATCAGTTGAAGCCTCTTCAGTAATCTCGATGATCACATTATCTATGTATGACCGCCTGCGCCCCTTATCTCTATTGACTTGAAACGCATAATCTGATTTTTGAAACCAGTTTTAACAAGATTTAAGATAAACAAGATATTCTCGAGAAGCCTGGTCATCAGAAATATTGATTATATAACTGATTGATATCTTATCATATCTTATATCGTACGATCCACACTCAGGAATTCGTTTGTATACTTTTATACTTGTTACTGATATCATTATCATTACTGATATATTTGCATTAATCTGATATTTTTCAAGTGCTGTTTTTGGGACACGTGCACAAATTTATCTTCTTAGCATCAACTGTTAACAACATAATAAGCGCTTTCGTCGTATCCTTAGTTTTTGGTTCTGTTCGAGCTGAGGGCTGACCTGTATGTTCTTATACTACTAGTACCGACCATGACTAACTCTCCTGTATCACCGACCACCGCCCGCTCACATCCTGCGCGCACTACTTTCCCAACCGTCAATAGACCAAATTTTACTCTGAAGGACGACTCGAATTCGAAATACCGACTTTTATTGTATGTTTTATTGTATTGTATATTCTTTACGGTCTCGACACACAGTGATTATTTTATGATAATAAAAATAATTTGTTTATCTAAAAAATGAGGTCAGCGTCTCCAAAGTTCTCACGGGTCATCCTGTCAAAGTTATCGCACATTTCCGGCGTCATCTCCTTTTTCCACTGGTCTTTTTCGCCTTTCCTCATGAACGACCCATCGGTCTCTATAAGCTTAAATTTTTTGTTCATGACCACGACGTCCTCGTAATTGACAGCTGGATTTGATTTCATGGTCTCGAAACTGAGATGTTTCGCAAGTTTCTCGATGTTGATCTTGGCCGTAGCGGGATTACTGGCCCGTCCGCCGTTGGAGGACTTTCCGAGAAAGTCGGCGGTCTTTCGAATCACCGACGCAAGGTCCTGTAAAATTTAATCACACAGGTAACCGACAATTACTGAGTCGCAGAATCAATTACTTATATGCTTAGTAGGTCACACTTTACGAAAGACCTCGGACTTACAGCCTTCATATCTTCGTACTTGAGGAACAAAATATTCTCATTATTTCTTCTGCTCCAAAATCCGAGAATGTGCTTCCAAAACGGAGCATAACTAACTAAAATAATGTAAGATAATAATGTCAAAAAATTGAATGAGCTGTGATTTAATTAGAAGTAGAGAATCTTACGTTTTCCACCGAGAAAGAGACTGCAAAAGTCTTGGAAGTTTCCGTGATAGCCTTCCATAAGTTTGCAATGATTGAAGTACGAGATGCACGTGTCTTTTGCATTTCTCGCTACGTAAATAATTTTCGGTTTTTTCGTACCCTCGCGAATCTCGCGAGGCAGTATATCGAATGGCAAGTGGCATTTGATGAATCTCGGACTCGGCAGTTTGTCGACGAATGAAACGCTGTCGAGAACCGATTCGGGAAAGTCGAGACCAGGCGTTCGAGGAATTATCGTCGAATAGTCGAACAGGGCCGAGATTCTGAAAGCGCAACATTGCTGGTTTCATTTTTTTCTAGATCGGTGATTTTTTATAATAAAAAAAAAAAAACAAGTGTCTCACTCAAGAAATGGAAATCTCTCTGAGAGAAGAACTTTGGCTCCTTCAAAATCGAGATCATTAGCGATGCACCAAACCATTTCCTGTGTCCAAGTGGTTCCTGCAATCAAGAAAATACAAAAATAAATAAGCTAATGATAGATAATACACATTAATACAACTTTATTTCGTCGTTAAATGCAGGTGCCTAACCAGTTTTTGGAAAGCTGCAGACCCAGATGTCGTCATCCCGAACTTTGAAATTCTCGATAGCATCGGCAAATTTGCTGTAATATTCCGGAAGGCAGACGCCTTTGACACTGATGTATCCAGTTCGAAAATCGTTGGTGAAAGTTTCTCGCAATATGCGATCGAGATCCTTGTCCCGAGTTTCTTGACTTTCTTCGGGCATTTTTCGAAGAAGAGATTTCGATAAAAGTATGAATTCCTCAATTTTTACAATCGACACTGTACTGGAAGTTGCGTCTGAGCTTTTAGTAGACAGTGTACTATTGTGCATACGCTCACGTCGCTATCATTTTATACCAGGCCACCATGCCATTAGAACGACCTCGAGCTAAACTCGCAGCAGCAAAAACTGTTTCCTTTTCTCGAGGTTTTCTTTTTCATCATTTTTATACTCCCACGCGAACAAGGTCAACGCCGATTTAACACGGTGTTAAGTGTTTTTACCGATATTGTCTCGAGACCAAAGTAGCAATAAATGCGTCTTGGCATTCAGTGATTCGTAAAATCCGCGCGAGGCTCTTTTAAAACTGTCGTTACTATTATTATCATCACAAAATAACTGTAGAAATAATCGCCAACTGATTTATTTGTTTCATGCGGAGCGACGACATAAAATAGACACGCTACATAGTAATTAATAAATACGCATAAAATGCATATAAGATGAACACGGCACTCGTGGAATCTTTATATATAACTAATATAAATTTGTTAATTAATTAAAATAGCATATGATCATATCGTATATTCTATACTCATAAACTCGTTTGTACATTTTTGTACTTGTCGATCACGTAATACTTGGGTAATGCGTGAGTTTAATATTATAACGTCATGGATGAATAAATAATCGTTCACTAAATCAAATATTTGATATAACACTAACGCTTTGGGACAGATCAACTTGGCCTCTCAGAACTTTTTCCTGCAGTTTTTGTCCAAACAATTTGGCCATGAGATGATTACGCCGGGCCTCCTCCTCCTTCTCCCGCTGTTGTCGCTTGTTTCGCACCTCGTTGAGCCTGAGATATCGCATCCGTAGTCTCAGCTTCATTTCGTACTCGCTGATTTTCCGCTGGGCGTTCGCTAGTGATAAATGTCGTTATAGTTAGTGCCGGGATGTAACAGTGTATTTGAAGTCTATTGGAGAGGGAACAAACGTTGTTTTACTTGTAGAACCTTTTGGAGGTTTCTGCGGTTTCAGAAATACGGAGCTACCAGCCATGGCCAAAAATTGCTTGCGCTTCTCCTTCTTCAGCTGTCGAAGTTGAGATAATTCGGACATGTATTGGCGTCGGGTCTCCACGTTCTCCAGAAATTGCGGCTTGTTCGTTGCTAAGAAATCCTGAAACCAAGGAATGTTTAACAATCAATTTCGAAGATAACTTCAGGTGAGTTTGTTATAAATAAATTTCGTGACCCCGATTTGGGCGGTTTTCGGCCCGGCGGCCAGTTAATTTATAAAATTAATTACCTTGAGCGTGCCAGGGCGTTGATTATCATCATTATCGACGTCCGCATCGTTTTTCTTGGCATCCTCATCGCAGGCACATTTGCCGCGTGATCTCGCTGAGTTCGGCGGCGATTTGGTAGCTTTGGTTTGATCGGTATCAGTGGCAGGCAAACCTTTGGCGCCAATTTTATCGATTTTCATTCCCCCGTCGTTTCTCGATGTTTTCTCCGTGCTCTCGTCGAATTTCAACTCGTAAGCGACCGGTTTCAGGTAATCCTGAGCGCATGAGCACTTGCGATTGGTGGTCTTTCCCTCTCTGACCGGCCAAATGGTTCCGCAGGTGCGACAAGATTTCTGCGTATTGTCCGTACTGTTTCTTTCGGTGTAAATAGGCGAAAGCTTTTTCCTTCTATCAGTATCGCAACCGCTGGTGGACGGATGTTCTTTGCCATCGCGTGTACATCTCGTGCACACTGGAGGCTGCGGTGAGCTCTCAACATGACGACAAATCGCCTCCTCGAGCTCGCTGCTCGTTTCCGAGTAAGGCAATCGCTGCTCGTTGTCCTCCACGTGATTCTCATTCACTCCGTCATCCTCGTTTCTCCGACCTCGTCGTGCCTCGCAGTTGCATTCGATGGAACACCGACAATTTTTCAAAATTTCATTGGCTTTGCGACTGTTCGCACGACTGGTCGCAGCGTTTTCCCTGACCTCCGCCACTCGAGCTCCCGACAAAATCTTATCGTGCAGCTCGCACTCGGCGCAACGAGCTCTCGCCTTGATCGGCAACTCGCGTATCGCGTATTTAGACTTGCAGTTCGCGTTCAGCTGATTCTTCGCCTCCTTCCGCGAATCGTTGCTCTTGGAATTCGTTGTCGGATTGTGTGCGTTGGGGACGGCTTGAGAAGTCGTTGCCGTTACTATTATCGGTCTCTCGTCGCGCGCCCGATGCGGACAGTGTTTTGCGTGATCGCGCGCGCATCTCCTCGCCGAATCGACGATGCAGGCGCTGTGCCTGCTGTGAGCGGCGTATCTTTGGCAATAGCAGACATGTTTCGCGGGTTTCTCGCAGCTTTTCTCCTCCCCGTTGGAACGCGCGCGGGTCGAACACGTCGGAGAATGCGCGGGTTCCGCTGTTGCGGCGTTCGCCAGTTTTCTCGGCGAAAGCGTCTGAACCGAAGCGTCGCAGACTCCGATCCCCGTCGTACGATCGACTCTCGCCGACGCTATGGTCGCGAGAGCCGGAATCGTCGAGGAAACGATTTCACCTCCGGACCTTGAGTGACCACCGTCGCTTCCGGTCTGAGTGCAGCTGTTTCGCAATTTCCTCGTGTGACGAACCGAACGAACGTCCTCGCCGCGATCCCGCGAAATCGTCCGCTGATATTCAGTCGCCGACCTTCCAGTCAAATTACCGTGCGACGACCATTGATTCCCGAATTTGTTGCTCGCCGCTTCATCCTCCCTCGGCGAACGTTTGTCGTCCTGTCCGACGTCGCTTTCGGAGCCCCTCAACCTCTCGTTCCTGCTGCGACTCGATGACCTCCCTCGGCTTGTCCTCTGATCGACTCTCTTCCTCGGTGAATTCACGCCTCTTTCTCTACTGCCGCCGTATTTGTTCGGCTCCTGCAGCAGCCTCTTCAGATTGCAGAGATGACTGATCTCGTTGGTGATCCACACGAGCTGATTTCTCTTCTCCATCTCGGCGTAATTGATCAGTTTCGCGTCGCCGGACTCCGAGTTGCTGCATCTACCCATCTCGAATCGACGCTCGGACATTGTAGTCGGCAATCGCCAGTCGGTCTCGTTGCTCTGAGGCCTCCGATGCTCCTTGACCAGCACAATTCCGTCGTTGCCAAGATTTCTGTGGCAGGTGCTCTTCGAGCTGGTGGAAGTGGTGGTAGCCGGCGTCGGATCAGCCGCGACTCCGGCGGCCCCTGAAATCGTCGATGACGCCACCGGCCTCGATTTCCCATTGGATTTGTCGTCGTTGATCGTATAAAATACATTTGTACTCTTCAAGCTGTAAACAGTCTGCTTGGCGTTGTGAGATTGTGGCAAGAAACAATCGGAACTCTCGCTGCGTTCGTGTTCGGTGTTCGCGTTCTCGCGTCTTCGATCCTCGCATCTCACGCCCATCCTCGCTTTTCTTCCGTCCATGACCGTTCTGTCCGTGTGGCGGTCGAACGGAAATTCGTCACTGTTCGGTGTCGTAGGCGCTGCGCTCGTCGCCACCAGCTCGATGATTTCTTTGGCGACTCGCGCCTCTTTGCTCGTCATTGCTTTCTTCGGACTCGCAGAGCTTCCGCGTCCGACACGCTGCTTCCTCGGACGCCAATCGTCGGCCGACGAGTCAGTCGTGCCGTTGTGCTTGTTCGCAAGCGCCTGGATAATCTCGTTTCGGTAGACTTTGTTCCTCGCGTCAGCCGGATTCCACGGTACGTTCTCCTCGAGATCGCGTTGCTCTATTCTGTCGTCCGTGTACTTGGCCGTGACTAGCCTCTTTATTACATGATGTATCAGTCTTTTCTTCACCTGCTTGTCGCACTTGTTCGCGTCCACGAGGCTCTTCAGGATATTGACGCTTCGCTCGAGATCGCGAACCAGACTATCCGAGTCGCCCCAGAGTTTCTCGTCGATGCTGGAGCTCGTGTTGGGCATCGTCGAGCAACGAGACTCACGTCCGGTGTCAATGGACGAGACGTGACTCGTGCTGCCCGTGTTACGAACGTTCTGGTAAACGTGACCGGGAAAATATTCGAAACTGTTGGAAGCTCGGCCCGTCGCGTTCTCACCCGTTGTGTCTTCTTCCGCTGGAATTGGCGCTGACATCGCGCTCGAGGATTCGTTTCTCGAGCGATTCGAACCGCCATTGCTGGGGCTGCTGCAGACGCTGCTGCTGTCGGTTTTTCCGACGCCTTTGGAATTCCTTTCGGGCACATTGGCCGGCGTTTCCGTTGGGCCGTCGACCCTGTCGGCTTCCTCCGTTTTGTTGCTTCTTTCCGCACCGTCGGTTGGCTTCCGGCTTCCATTCACGGGTCCCCCGTGTCTGTCGTTTTTGTCGCGAACGTTGTAAGTGTTGCTCGAATTTTTCAGTATGGAATGCAATGACTTTGGCGCCAGG
>CAXITY010000248.1:0-15588 GCA_964034905.1 Itoplectis maculator
TTTTCTTTTGTTTAAATTTTTCTTCCGACTGTCCCGATTTTTTCGTTATTCGCTGAAAAAAGCACGAGTCGGAGTTCCGATCGTTGACGCTTTTTTCAACCGATTTTTTTTTATTCACCAGATTCGGAAAAAAAATTGTCTATTTTTTTGGTCGACTGTCTCGAACGTTGACGCGTTTTTTAATGGATTTTTTTTTATTTAACAGGGATTCGGAAGAAAAAACATTCTCTATTTTTTCGATGAACTGAAGCCCGGTCGTTGAAGAAGAAAAAAAAAAGTTCGAGAAAAAAAACCACGAAAAACGACGCCGCGCATTTCCGCGCCCGTCGAAAAATTCGCAAATTTATAAGAAGTGCGCGAGGCGGCGCGATCGCGCTCGCTGTTTTTTCTCTGTCACGCGGCTTTGGGCCGAGACAAAGAAACGCGATAATACGATGTGTGTGCGAGCGAGAGAGCGAGCGACCGATGCGCTCGTCGACTCGACTGTTTGTCTCGCGCGCCAAATAAAAATTATTATTTATAAGATTTTTTCGACTCACCGCCACGTCTTCGTTGTCCTGTTGGAACATCGCTGCCAAGCTTTTTTCTACACCGTCATGGGCCATCCCGTCCTTCGAAAAAAAAAAGAAATCCTGAAAGAAAAATCCTGAAAAAAGAAATCACTGGTCGCGAGAAAAAAATCACGCAATCAATTTGCACAACACTCGAAAAACAATCGCGCGGAACACGAAGTGAATCTGATCTCGCGGTCGCAATCTGATGTCTGAACGACGTCCGTGCCGTACGAACTACTCGAACGAACTGACGAAAAATGATCGACGGCGCGTCCGACTCGAGCTCGCGCTCTTCTTCTCGCTTTGTTCATTTTTCGACGCGCGCGGTAATGCGCGGCGTCGTTTTTTGTGGTTTTTTTCTCGATTTTTTTGCTTTCTTTTATCGATCGGGTTTCAGTTAATCGAAAAAAAAAGACAACAATCTCGCGCTTTTTCAGCGAACAACGGAAAGAATCGGAACAAACGAGAAATAAATTTAAATAAATGAAAAAAAAATTCCGCGATTTTCAGGAGACAAACTCCTCGTGAGACAAACAGTCGAGTCGACGAGCGCATCGATCGCTCGCTCTCTCGCTCGCACCTACACACAGCATATTATCGAGTTTCTCTGCCTCGGCCGAAAGCCGCGTGGCAGCGAAAAATCAGCGAGCGCGAACGCGCCGCCTCGCGCTCTTCTTCTCGCTTTGTTCATTTTTCGACGCGCGCGGTAATGCGCGGCGTCGTTTTTTGTGTTTTTTTTTTTCTCGAAAATGTTCAGTTAATAGACAATTTTTTTTCCGAATCTTTGTTGAATAAAAAATCATCGGTAAATAGCGCTTATAGGCCGGACACAGTCGACCCGTGCTTTTTCAGCGTATAATGGAAAAAATCGGAATAGTCAAAAATTAATTACAGTAACAGAGAATAATCTCGAGATTTCCGACACTGCGCGTGAGACGATTAGTCGAGTAGACAAGGGCAATAGATCGCTAGTTCAGTGGCAACACCTGAGACGTGTCTCCCCTTTCCCGACTTCCGCTTTTGACGCGCGAGCCTGAGTGCCGCACTCACACTCGCCCGTGTCCACAAAAATGATATCCTCTTTCGTCGCGCGGGCCTGAGTAGCGCACTCACACCTGCCCGTGTCTACCAAAATTCGCCCAAAAAGGAGATCTAACATTAAATAAGCTTGCGTGGCAGAACCGTTTTTCCGAAGCCTTTCAAGAGCATCAAAGACGCAAATTCTCTCTTATTTGTTTATTATTTACCGTCAACCTTCGAGTCAATTTAAATCCAACTCGATCCCAAAAAACTTCCCCAACCCCACCTTCCCATCGTCTATGATGAATAAACTCCGACGGCTCTTGCAGCTCGAGGAATATCTGAGGTAATTTCCCACTTCCCTCCCACTTCCCTCACACTTCCCTCCCACAACTGAATTATATGTACATTTTTTTTTCTTTTTTCTGGAATTTTGTATCGATAAAAAAAGTCGATAAAAACGCATCAATTTCCAATATAGTAGACTTTTTTATGCTGTAGCTTGATTGTCGACGTTCGACGAGGTCGGCCAAAACCCCTGCTTGGCGATTTCGCGACGGGTTCCAATTACCTTTCAATTTCGACGGAGGATGAAGTTTCGTCGGAGGGTTCGAACCGGCCAATAGACCCTGTTAGCAGTGACGTTAACATGCTACGATCAGTTCTGTGCTCGCTGGAAACTGCGCGAAAAAACAGTGGTTGGTTTACAAAATCTCTTTATTTTTTTATTTTTTGCACAGTGCAGCATTTTCATTATTTTTATTTATTTAGGGGAGTCATTGGAAAGCGACCAGGGCCTTCGACCGTTGACTCCAGTGGATATGTCCACTCCCACCGGAAAGAAGAATATCGCCGTTCGCAGCGACGTCATCCTTTGTGTCGGGGATGATAGGTCCATGGAAACCCTACAGAAGCGGGCTCGAGACCCTCCCGTTGATTGCAATGTTTTTGCAGGTACACCACCGCCTCAACTCGTCAACGCCGACGTCACTGTCCTTCGCCCAGGACTTGTTGAAGAGCCGGTAATAAAGCGGAGGAAGGAAACCTGCGATGAAGTCGACGATCTCCTGGGGTTGTCAGTCATCGAGGCCCTCTCAACTCTTCACAGAGAGTTCAAGTAATGTCTTCAACATTACTTAATATAGGCATTACTTATTTTTATATGACCTCTTAACGATTTACTGATTTTTATCTTCAGGGATTTCCGCACGGAATCAACCCGTCAACATAAGTAAGTGTCATGGTTATATAGCTATTTCTTTTTTGTAACGTATTATTAATTATTTTATTTTTGTTGCATGTATAGCACCGTTCTCCAACGCTTGGCCGCGCTGGAAGCGCAGGTGTCTGTATTTCATTCCACTGCCTTCCCAAGGAAACCGGACTGCCTTCCACTGACGGCTGTGGAGGACCTCACGGCATTCGAAGGAGCCGAATTTGATCGCGTCGTAAGTTTGTTTTTTTAACCGGAATAATTCGTAAATTATCAGTTTGCCTGTTAGTAGTATGCCTGTTAATTTTTGTATTGTGTTTCAGGTGGATTTAAGGAATCAATTGACGATAATTTGGCTCCGAAGCTGACGGTTCTAGGGCATGAACCAAATACGACGAAGGTGGAAGGGACACGGTTTTCAAACGCGATCTACGGTGAGGTTATAAAAATAAATCTCAAGATTTATATAAATTACTCGCCATTGTTTATTATACTTTCAGCCGCGTTGTGCAGTGGAATTGCATGGCAGGATCGCCCAACTCGCCGCGCCTTCGTGGGAGCGCTCACGAACGCCTTGAGGGCAGCCAAGCAGCGGTACAGAAGGTTGCACCCAAAGGTTGCACGAGAAAATTAACGCGACGATGCCGTAATTTTCATAGGCATTTAGTTATAAGTTTAGCTTATAATTAGAAGATCCCAGGGACGTCACTGCGACGCGTACTGGGCTGTAAGTTTTTATTCGTTTCTATCAGTTTTTTATATTTAGTAAATTTGTTTTGCATAAATTGTTCGATACGCGCTGCAGAGAGGGGTTTGGAGTCGTTAACCCCTTTCGCGGCAATGACGCCGTATGGCGCATGCATTTCCCGATTATTATCCAATTATTTTCCGATCGGCTTGATTGATTTTCGTGAAATTTGGTACTCGGGGGCTTTAAGAGTCGCTGATTACGAATCCGAACTCAAAATTTAGAAAAAAAAATAGCAGACTCAATATAAGAGATACAAAATGTGCGCACGATTTCGTCTGCCGCTGAAGGGGTTAATTACCGTGGAAATGACGAGCCATGGAGACCCGATCTCTACATGTGCTTTTCTTGTTTTTAATTTGTTGAATATCAGTTGTATGTATTGTATGTGTGAATGGGATGGATGCGAGCTGCGTGGTGCAGCTCGATAAAATTGGGTCCGGTGGTTTGGGCCCGGCGTACGCGCAAGCGTACGCGCTTTCGAAGTACCGAGCACATAGGGAATTTACATTCGTGTATATTAAAGGCGAGTGTCAATTTCACATGGCTTGGTACTCTCAAGCACGTGCGCAACATCATCGAGGGAGATTAACTCTTGCTTACTTACCTTGTACCAGTATTTTTTTATTGTACATATAAATAAACTGTCTGCCAGACGTACACTCACTTATTTGTGGTTACAGAATTGTGAATTTTGCTAAACGATTTCAACTAAAAATAACAACGTTACGCACATTGATGTCCGCTAAAGGTTTCGAGTAGAATTCTCCTACTGCGGGCGTGTACTACAGTGTAGCCATTCCAATTTTTATTCTTAGTCATAAGGGTGTTTTGTTTTACATTAAACCTCTTCGGCGGCATTGGCGCCATTTGGCGTCACGCATTTCCCGATTATTTTCCGAATGGCTTGATTAATTTTTGTGAAATTTGGTACTGGGGGGGTTAAGGTTCGTTGATTACGAATCCAAACTCAACATTTCGAAACGGAAAATGGCAAGCCCAATATAACAGATAAAAAATAAAACAGATAAAAAAAAACAACCGTTGCTTCATGATAGCTCCATGAGGAAGCGAAGAAAAATTGATTTTTGAACATTTTACAGTGATTTCCTCCCTTAAGGGCACCCACTAGACAGCTAGATGGGACCAAGAAGAGCACGGCGTGTCGACACGGTGCCGTCATCGTGGAGCTACGTCGGCAAGTAAGGAGCACGGCGTGTCGACACGGTGCCGTCACCGTAGAGCTACGTTGGCAAGAGATAGCACGGCGTGCCGACACGGTGCCGTCACCGTGGAGCTGCGTTGGCAAGACAGAGCACGGCGTGCCGACACGGTGCCGTTAGCTTGAAGCAACGTTGGCAAGTGAGGAGCACGGTGTGCCGACACTGTGCCGTTAGCGTGAAGCACCGCTGGCAAGTAAGGTGCACGCCGTGCCGACACGGTGCCGGTATCGTAGAGCAACGGTGGCAAGACAGGAGCACGGCGTGCCGCCCCTGAGTCGCCTCAGTGGCGCTCCGCTGGGACAACGAGCTGCACGGCGTAGCGACTCCGTGGCGACAGCGTAGCGGTACACCATCCACGCCGTGTCGCCACCGTAACGCCACGCTGCCGCCACGGCGTTGCTCGAGGTGCACGCTGTGCACGTACGGTGCCGCCACCGTGCCGTCCTGCGAGCCGAGCGGAGTCCGGAGTGTCGCCACGGTGCCTACACCGTGGCGATACTGTGCTCCAACTTATATCCACGGAGTGCTGCAACGGTGCCGTGATTGTGTCGCTACGACGTGCCTAGCCACGCCGTGTCGACACAAATGCGTTACATTCGGTCACACATGGCGGCACCGCACCGACACGCCGATCTGACCCGTGTCGCCACCGTGCCGTCCGCGTGCCGTCATTTTTAGGCACTCACGTTTTAAAAAAACGCACCAAGAGTGCCTATTGAATTCGCTGTCCAAGGGTGTAAATACGTTTTTTAAGGAAAATGTTAATATAATTTTATTTTATCCACTACTTTTTAGTTCACATTTCTTGAGCATGCTAAAATACATATTCTTGACATAAAATAATAAGGAATTTGCATTACTAAAGACATTTTTTCCTTCAGACAAGATTTTGTGTTACCCGGACGTCCGTATCACTTAGTGGCTCTGGACTGAACAGAGCGAACAAGTTGAAATTTGGAATATTTCTTAGTCTAGCACTGGGAAGTATGCCCATGAAGTGTGTTAATTTTCCAATCATTTTATACAGGAGTTCACTTGAAGAAATTTGGCACTTTTGGTCGTCAAGTTGTATACGGGTCTCAATCTTGGCCATCGATGGAAGAATTTGGCTGAAACTTGCTGCATAATTCTAATTCAACTTAATCTTGATGCACTTTTTTTAGTTTTTTTCTTACACACTTTTTAAGTGGTGAATACCTAAGACACTCAAATCATTAAATTGAAAATTGTGTCCGGCTGTCAGTCTTCGCAGTCAATAAAGTAATTTGACTAAAACTTGCAGCGTTCTCATATTTTACCTTAATTCAAATGTATCTTTCCTCATATTAGCCCTTAGATCATTTTAGAATGATGATTACCTACCATAATAGAATCAAAATATTCAATTTTAATTAATTTCACAATTATGATAACAATAATATTTTTCTCTTCAAAATAATTATCCGCTGTACATTCCACATATTATAATGTCAAAATAATTGATTCCGAAATGATTTTTCAATTTTTATATTTATTAATTGCACTGATACAGTTTTATTGTATTATTAATTCATAAGTAATATACCAAACTGAAATATGAGTATAAACATAACCTAAACACAAAATTCGTAAAACATATTGACACCTTCTCTACGGAACTATATATGTTTGAAATGTATATTTTTCATTAAATTATTCGTTATTTTTTATTCACTGTCACTCATAACTGTATTCACTATTTATTGTCTGGTTTCGTCTGTAAATTTTCACTTGTCACTGCTAATGTTTTTGTCAATTTTACTTACTCATTGTAAATCATCACGTAATTACCATATAACACCTGCATTCATGATTTTATTGATTTCTAACATTTTTTTACACTCAATTATATAATTAATTAACTACTATAAAAAAATAGAACCCAACAAATTCAGGTGTTTCACGATTGTCACCTGATTCATAATTCACGCCGCGACCGCAATCGCGCTGACGGCTTGCCGTCACTCGACCAAAAAATACGATTGCCGAACGTACTAAACGCGCGAATTTATAAATGCCGATTGACCGTCACCCGAATGAGAAAAGATCCGACGAGTCATAATACCGAAATATTTATTAGCCGAACGGTGAAAACGCCGAAAAGTTTTTATGCCGAACGGATGAAAATACCGAATTTCATTTCAACAGAATTGTAATGTTCCCGAATGCACCATTTGCCTGAATGTATCGAACGCTCGAAAGTCCGTTCTCCCGAATGGGATTTTGACAGAAAATATTTTTCACTTAAGTAGAGTTCTTCATTACCGACACATGCTTCTAACCATGTCGGTATATTGGAGTTCTAGAATTCGATCTATAGTCGCCTCGTCCACAGATAGTTTTCGTCTCTTAATAAGCTTAATAATCATTACATCATGTGGATATCGACTGGTAAATATTAAGGGGCTGCTGGAATAGATTTTATTACCGACTGGTCGGTAAAAAAGTACGGTTTCGTAGTTTACGGTTTACGTCGTTATTGTATTACAAAAATGTCTCAAATTGCACAGGATTATAATATCAACATAGGCGCATCAGCGTAGACTCGAATTTTGGGTGAAAACGCTTGAAAAACAAAGAAAATCGTAAATTTGTAAGTCTATCGAAAACCAATATGGCCGCTAGAACTGTCAACTGTCACCTTTTTCGTATTATATAAATATTTCCAGGAATCCCATACGAAAAACGAGAATCTACGCCGATGCGCTTACATTGATATAATAATCTTGTGCAATTTGAGACATTTTTGTAATACAATAACGACGTAAATCATTAACTACGAAACCGTACTTTTTTACCGACCAGTCGGTAAAAAAATCTACTCCAGCAGCCCCTTAAGAGGCGAAAACTATCTGTGAACGAGGCGCCTATAGATTGAATTTTAGAGAACTCCAATATACCGACACAGTTAGCTGAATGTGTCGGTAATGAAGAACTCTACTTAGGTGAACAAGTGAATATTTTTCCACTGCGTACTAGTTACCGCTCACAGCTCCAGTCTGAACGGCACTGAGCGGAGCGCGTAGCGCGACGCCCGAACGGCACTGAGCGGAGCGCGTAGCGCGACGCCCAAACGGCACTGAGCGGAGCGCGTAGCGCGACGCCCGAACGGCACTGAGCGGAGCGCGTAGCGCGACGCCCGAACGGCACTAAGCGGAGCGCGTAGCGCGACGTCCGAACGGCACCGAGCGGAGCGCGTAGCGCGACGTCCAAACGGCACTGAGCGGAGCGCGTAGCGCGACGCCCGAACGGCACTGAGCGGAGCGCGAAGCGCGACGCCCGAACGGCACTGAGCGGAGCGCGAAGCGCGACGACCGAACGGCCCCCCCTGCGGAGCGCTCAGCGCGACGACCGCGTGAGTGCCTTAAAATGACCCCAGGGAAAAATGTCCCGAAGGGACATTTTTGCCGCAGGGTCATTTTCGGGGGGTTTGGGGGGCGGAGCCCCCCAATGGGGTTTTGGGGGGCGGTGCCCCCCAACAACAGCCCGTCGCCCCGCAGGGGCGACCGGGTTGCTTGTTCTATCTGGGTTCACGTAGAAGGTGGAGGTTCGAAGTATGACCTCAACGTGAAAGCTGCTTTAGATAAGAATTTTATCAATTCACTTTCATTTAATTTATATTATAATGTTATTTTCATTCCTGCACAGCCATTATCGACACGGGTATTGGTGTGACGATGCTAAACATGCTTCTGTCCGCATTGAACGTGCCGACTGTACATCCGAGCACGATGAAAGAACACGAACGGATTGTAGGCCCTGCGATGGAGAGAGTAGCTACGAGGAGTTGTCAGGAAAGCATTCTGCGCGAAAAGGAACTTACAATAGAAGAATGTGGCATGTAAGTATCGAGACGAACACAAAATTGTATAAATTAAATTATTTTTGCAATAATGTTTAACTCTAATTTTCAGTGACAGGACCCATGAACGAGCGGAGGAGAATTAACCAATTGTACTTTTTTAATTTATTATATGCACGTCTCTTTATGCTGAAATTTTTACCCTGAGCAACATTATTTTCTTCTCAATTGTGCTGAAGTTAACAAACATTTTCTTGCAGTGCTTCTGTCCCGGAGAATGTTTTTGCATGCGAATTCTTTCGATTTCTTTCATTACGGTGATATTATAAATTTGTCTTATAGTTTTAGTGCCATGAAAAATCTGTTATTCTCAACCTGAATTTTTTATTTGATCTTGTATGAATGTGTTCAATATTTTTCTAACATTTCTAATAATACAGGGTGTAAGGCAACACTTAGCAAGTATTATAGCTGCGTGTTGCGTTACACCCTGTATAAGAGCATCACCTAATCTTTTTAAACACGAACTATTGAATACAGTGTGAACTGCAAACACATGAACGCTTGCTTGTGCGCTTATACAAAATTACGGCTATGTTACTAATACAAAAATGTCGATATAGGGCTGCTGTAACTGAGGATGGTCAAACAAAAATCAAGGCGAGCATCGACGCAGACTTGTGGAAACAGGCGTTCTTACGACAGCTTATCGGGTAAATAATTATATTTATTGAAAAATCAATAAATTATTCGCCGTTTTATCTTAATACTTATGGAATTTATTAATTTTAGGCCATACATCACTCATCGGTGTGCGCCCTGGGAAAGTTTTGGGGAGAGCGGTACGGATGAAAACGTGCGCACGCTGCACTAAAGGCCACGACCCGAGTGACCATGACTGCCGACTCAATTTTTCCGGCAGTGCTAAAGCTATGCAACTGGATATGGCAGCTGGAGTCATTGTTCACAACAAGGACTTAGAGGCTGAGCAAGTTGTTGTCGGAACCGTAGTCGGCGACGAAGACGCCTCGACGATGTGTCGAATACGGAGAGAAGCGGCACATGAAATCGAAAAGGAGTCGGATCTCAATCACAATATGAAGTCACTGAGCAATAAGCTGTGGCAGCTGAAGCTCCCGAAGCAAGTGATTGATTATTTGAAGAAGTGCTTCGGCTGTGCTATCAAGAAGAATCGAGGGGATCCGGATGCTGTGAAGAACACTATATCTAATATAGTGGACCACGCATTCGATCGACACGAGATGTGCGGTGACTGGTGTGGCTTTAATACCGATCCCGATAACTACAAGCACGCCAGTCTTCTACAAGGCAAACGATTGAGTGGCGACAAGCTGTATAGCGATTTATCGCAGATATTCGACGCGTACGCGAATGACGCAAATCAAATTGCCGCTTGCAGTTCTACTCAGTCCAACGAGTCGTTCAATGCTATTGTATCGTCGAAGGCAGCGAAGAACAGGTGCTACGGGCGCTCCGAGTCGCTAACGTACAGAGTTCACAGCGCTGTACTGCAGAAAAATATCGGAACGGAGTACGTTGTTGCTGTCGATAAAGAACTCGGTGTTTCTCCCGGTAAGCACACGGAAACATTCCGCTAGAAAAAAGACGCCATACGAAAGCGTAGGAGCGAGCAAGTCAAGACGGTAGAGTACAAACGGCGACGACTATTTCGAAAGAAATTAAGAGCCCAGAAGTGGATCAGCACGGAAAGCCGAGAGGAATCACGTATTCTACGGGGTGTGCCTTGGCTGACGATGCATCCTTACAAGAGCGAACTTTTATCACTCCGTCTGAGAAGATGACAGCTGTCATCTTCGATCTCGAGACGACTGGTTTCGGTCCAAGAGCTGAAGTGGTGCAAATTGCGGCGAAGTTCCAAGATCAGGAGTTTTCCACGTACATTCTCCCATCGCACGGTATTCCTCGGGTTGTGAGCGAAGTAACGGGGCTTTCAGTCGACGGCGGGGTTTTAACTCTCCGATCTGGCAACGACACCTCGCGCGTGGCTACTACGTCACCACAACGTGCCTGCTCAGAGTTCATTTCTTTTTTGGAAACGATTTCTACCAACATTATTCTCGTCGCGCACAAGGGAGTAACCTTTGATGGCCCTCAAATAATCAAAATGATGCATTCGGTTGGGCTACTGGACGAATTTGGCTCTGTGGTAAAAAGTTTCACCGATACCCTACCGGTATTCAAGAACGTTAAGGAGGTGGCCTCCAGGGTCGCAGCAAATGGCAGCTTTAAGCAAGCTAATCTCGCCTACGACAGTAGATAACTCGGTATTTGTGCCAAAGACTTTTGTGCCAGGTGGCCATTTTGTTTTATACCTGGGATTTTTACCCGCCACTGGGTGTTTGTGCCAAAGTGATTCGGCCGTCCGGCCGCGTGGCGGCGCTGCTCTGGGACTTATCTGCCAGGCGGCCATTTAGTTTTCTCTCCCCTCTCTTCCGCCTTTGCACGCACCGCGGCCCGTGGGGAGAAGAAAAATCCGCGAATATGAAAATTGCCACCCGACCACCCCCACCGCTTGGTTGCCACCCACCACCACCCACCCCACCCCACCCACTGGACCCCGTAGGCGAGACTCCCCAGCGCAGCCACCCCACCACCCTCTCAGTCCAGTGGTTAGTCACCCCCTTTCGCTAATGTATACAAGGCCCAACCGCCCCACCACCTATCCGCAACACCACCTACCCACCCACCACCCACCATAGCATAGGGCCGAGCGCTGACCCTTTACCGCGCTCGTGTGCTGGCGCGCCGCTGACGTTGAGCAGGTAGACGCGTGCCCGGGGAAAAGGGTCTAGCGCTTCGGTAGTACGAGCGTTGAAGACAGCGTTGACCTTTTTCTACATCTACCTGAGCGTGTACACGCGCTGCGTTAACTACCGTATAAGGAGGGAAAATCATTTTTAACGTTTTACGTGAATATTTTCATTTTTATTCTTAAAATCTAGGTATACATTTTTTCTTAATATTTAAGTATATTTTGTCAGGAGAGTAGTATTGAATATTTTATTATTCGGTTACAGAGAAATTCAATTTTCGCTTTATATAATTAAAATGTTGACAGATTACTTCGGTGATGAACAATTGCCTCCTTCGGTCAACAATGTTTTGCGGGTCGATGTAGCACATTTATCCAGCACCTTCAGTCATGTCGTAAAATTCGTTATGCTCGGAGTGTTCATAGCAAGCGTTACGAATTTTTTCGTCAATATCCTTGGATACGTCCAACTCTTCCTGTGTCGCCACGCCGCGTACAGCCCGTACGAGTGACTCTATCCATTCCGCCAGCATTGATGCCTCGCTTCGGAGAGAACGCAGCTGCTGATCTACGAGTTGTACAATCTTCTTGAGGCCTTCGTAGGTGGTTTTTTGGAAGACAACCGTTGGTGAATACGATTTTCTCGGTTTCTTGGTTGGCTGCTCCCCGTCAGCATTTTGATGATGATTTCCTAGCAGAATAGATTTTTTCTTGTATGTTGTTGTGCATGTTATCCTCTTCTGTCCGAATGGTTTTATGGTTAAATCTAAAAGATCTAATCCTTCGTCGAACCAGGCATCGATAGCGACCAGGGATGGGCAAATTATATAAAAAAAAAAATACTGAATGATTTTCCACTCGTTATTTATTTTCGCTTCAAATAATGAGTGATTAACAACTCATTATCTTTCCGAGTTTAAATTGTGAGTGGTATTTCACTTTTAATCTTTTCAAGCATAAATAACGAGTGGTTTTCCACTCAGCATTATTTTGATTTTGAATTATGATTTTTTTTCACTCATAATTTTTTCAATTTGGAGTACTGAATGGTTTTCCACTCACTATGGGGGGAGACAATATCAATTTTTACCTTGACTCGAGTTAGTAACCACGGGCCAGTTAGCTCACCTCTGTGAAAAATTAAATCTCACGCAGATCGAACTGCGCCTCTGTTACGAATACGTGGCTGAATGCATTCTGCGACAGGAGCTTGACGATCACGTTGAGTCGACTGTGACGACTAGAATGTCGTTGAGGACACTCGCCGGCGGTACAGCCGAGGCTCACGTCAAAGTCCTCGATAACATCACGCGAAACCTTGTCGTAATGCACGGTCAGGAGGTTCTCGAGCCGATTTTTGGTCACCAGCCACCCGACGCAGAACGCGCCAGTGTCCTCGCTGTCAAACATTACTGGCAATCGCAAACATAACAAACGATGGAAACCGTCTCTCGTATTCTCGTTGTTCCGCGGTTTCGGAGCGGCCGATCGCCACTGTCGAACGACGAACCCTTTCAAATTCGATAACTGAATTTCACTCGCCGTCATCACCTCTTCGCTATGTTCACAGATTGTCGTCGTCTACACGCTTCATCTGAGGGCATCATAATGTCGCTTCGTGCGTTCAACAATAAAAAATAAACCGTAATTTACCGTTCACAAATATGCCGATGCTGCAACAGCTAAAGTCGCAGCGTTTGCAACGCTAAAATATTTACGTATTTGTTTAAAATTAAAAAGAAAACATAACTTTTATTTTCCTTGGCTATCGTGCCAAGTCGTCATGTATAAAGTCGTCTTGAAATTCATTTACGATGTCTTCGTCCTCTATGAAAAAAGAATCATCCACATTTGCATTAGCTTCAATTTTTTAATTTTCTTTCATTTTCATTTCCACGAAATTCATTTACGAAGACATCGTAAATGAATTTCGTCTTGAAATTCATTTACGATGTCTTCGTCCTCTATGAAAAAAGAATCATCCACATTTGCATTAGCTTCAATTTTTTAATTTTATTTCATTTTCATTTCCCGAATTCCATTCCAATGTGCTTGCATCTGTTGGGCCTTTCGTTTCCTATTTATAGTTGCTTGCTTTTGATCTATCGCAACTACAAATAAAAACGTTTGGCATCTGTCAATTTATACAAATTCTCGTCATTTTATTTTCGAAACTAACCTGTTGGGTGATTTGTACGATTAATCTGCGATGTAGAAGGTAGCATATCCCCAAACGATAGTAACGCCTTCAAGGCATTGGTACTCGAACTCTACGAAATTCAGTTACTTATTTTCTTCTAAGCTCCTTCTAAGAAGTACGTATCCTTCAAAGCTATCTTAACCGTACCGAGCGAGCTTTGTACAGAGCCAAACCTCGACATTGCGCAACGGTGTCACTGTAGCCGCATTCTTGGTGATATCTTCCCGAATCCAGGACCACTTTCATAACGGTGTTACACCCAACACGGTATGAATTACCATCTTTTTCGACAAAATCTTTAAAACATACAATATTTATATAATACATATCACTTCACATAGTAACTTCGATTATGGTTACAGAAAATTATAAATGACATATCTATTTCTGGATTAACAACTTCATGCGACCAACAATGTACTCCGAAAATCTGATTAGCCCTTTTCAACAATTCCTCGAACACACTCTTTTCTGGTTCCATTGCAATCAATCGTTTTCCACGCAGTTGAAAGGATGTGATGTGAAGACTGGATAAAGGACTTGTTGACAGCGTCACGGGCCGTGAATGTATACCAATTTTAGGGGATTTTTAATAATTATTATCTATCGTAATATTTATGGATTGTTAGCAACTATTTATTGTATATTCGCATTCGGGGTCACCTTCGCAAAGTCACACCTGTCGATGTCCACGTAGGTAGGAATTTGCGAAGAGAATCGAACATTTACCATGCATCGAACGGCGATTGCAACATCTTAGGACACAATATGATTGGTTGACAGGGATTGCATATGCTGCAACACCAATTCAATTAATTCCATAATTTAATTAAAGCTACAGTATATCTTTGTATACTATATTTCGTGTGTAAGCTTTCTCTTTTTCATTCGCATTACAAAATAGAGCTTTTCCCGACATAAACATTTTGAGATTTTTCATACTCCTTACACGCGATACGGCAACATATAACTGTCCGTGACTAAATACTGGCGATGGAAGATGTACACCGACTTTATCAAAGGACTGACCTTGGGATTTGTTAATGGTCATCGCGTAAGCTAATCTTATCGGGAATTGACGCCTGACCATTTTAAACGGAAGCGTATCGGGATGAGAAAACAATTTTACTCTTGGTAATATTATTTTCTCACCAACATATCTTCCCGAGATCATTTCTGCACATATACTATGGTTCATCATTTTCGTTACTACCAATCTTGTTCAATTACACAAACCTTGTGACAAATTCATATTCCTCAAAAGCATGATAACTGCTCCTACTTTTAATATTAATTTATGAGAAGGTAATCCATCGGGAGTTAAGCTATTTATAAATTCCACAGATATCAAATTCTGCATTTCTGATTCCTCACTTTCGTTTATATCAATACTGTAATATATTCGAGATTCTCCAGACAATTTTGATAAAATCGTATGATTCATATCGGTAACTTCACAATTTGTTGGCGCCAATATGGAATATCCATAGACATCTTTATCGTTCGGATTAATTTTTTTTCCGTATATTTCATCAACTAATTCACCAGAAGACCGCAATTCGCTTGGTATAGGAGTAACTTCCTTTAGTTGTTCAAATTCTGTCTCTGCCTTGCCATCTCCAACGTCCAGCAACCATTCGGTAAATGTTTTTTTCATCAGGGCGAACTCTAAAATTATTTCTTAGGCTCATTTGTTTGAAACATTTCCACAGTGGGCTCCGTTTAATACACTGTTCAATAATTTTTGTCCTATCTCCGTGACGCGCAATCAGTAATGTTTGCCGAAAATCGCCTGTGAGTAACACGACCTTTCCACCAAAGGGCATATTTTTACTTGTTAAATCCCTGAGTAGAAAATCAATTGCATGTAGCGCATACTTTGGTGCCATAGTAACTTCATCTCAAATAACAATTTTTGCTATTCTTAATAATTTTGCGTGCTCCGATGAACCAGAAACATTACATGTTGAATCTTCGCATAGGGGCACCGGCAATTTAAACATAGAATGAACTGTT
>CAXITY010000249.1:0-45429 GCA_964034905.1 Itoplectis maculator
TGATTGTTTATTTAAAGTTTGGTTGTGACGGTGTAGGCACGGTGTGTCGCCACGATGTAGGCACCGTGTCGCCACGGTGTAGGCACCGTGTCGCCACGGTGTAGGCACGGTGTGTCGCCACGGTGTAGGCACGGTGTGTCGCCACGGTGTAGTCACCGTCATAACCAAACTTCAAATAGACGATCAAAATACGTATTATAAAGGTTAGAATAGCCGAGTTGGCTAAGTCGCAGAGCAACACTCAGAAGGTCCCAGGTTCGAATCCTGACCATGACAAAATTTTTTTTTTTTTCCGAAAGGAGCACGGCGTGTCGCCACGATGCCTCCACCGTGGCGACACGGCGTAGACACCGTACTCCACGGAGTGCTGCAACGGTGCCGTGACTGTGTCGCTACGACGTGCCTAGCCACGCCGTGTCGACACAAATGCGTTACATTCGGTCACACATGGCGGCACCGTACCGACACGCCGAGCTGAGCCGTGTCGCCACCGTGCCGTCCCCGTGCCGTTAGGCTCCATTTCATCGGCACGGTTTCCTATCTGGGCTGGGGCGGTTTTATTAATTTCTTATATCTTTTTTTTTTTTAACGATAACCCTTCTTTACACTTTGTTATTAAATGATTTAACTATAATAAGAAAGTAGAACTTAATGACGATTTACGACTTTTCAAGAGACACGATAGCGTCTCGAGACAAGTCCATTTCCACTACCTTACCGACCGAGACGAGACGCTCTAAGACTCTTTTACTGGAGACACCGTGTTTTTTTACCTCATTTCGATTGACACACATAGAGATTTGAAATAACGGTAATTTTTATAACAGTTCAGAAGACCAAGAAATAACCGTCATTTGACGGTTTTGTGACGTCATTTTTTGCCTATTTGGTCGAAGTAAAAATGACAGTCATTTCGACAAGCGTCATGTGACGGTCCAAACGGTTTTGTGACGGTCAAATGACCGTCACAAAACCGATCTTCGTCGATTAATCGACGTTCGGTGTTGTTTTTTTATGAAACATCGACTAAAAAAAATCGAATATCAAATTTATACTCCACATTTTCTATTGACCATTTTATGGGTCAGTTTCTATTGATTCGAATGACTTTTTATTTTTTGAAAATGACCGACATTGAACATCACAGAATTATATAGATATGAAAATACCGGTATTTTTATTTTTTGTAAAATAACAATGAAACTACCGTACCTTTACCGTCTTTTATCCACATTTTTTTTCTACAAACTTTGTGTTGTGAAAATACGGTCACGAAAAATGCTCGTAAGTTTGACCGGTTACAAATTTTTGTTGGTGAATTCACCATAAAAAATGGTAAACTGTCTATAACGAATTTTTTGGTAAAATTACAGCAACGTTGTTTCGTAAATTCACCGTATCTTGACGAGAATTCTTAATCACTAAGAGACTATATGACTTTATTACCGATGTCGTAAATTTAACACCGGTCACATACCGTTTTTAATCGTAAAATTACTGGTCATGTATACCACTCACGTCTCTAGTCCGAACCGCATCGTGCGGAGTGCAAAGCGCGACGTCCGAACGGCATCGTGCGGAGCGCGAAGTGCGACGTCCGGATGGCATCGTGCAGAGCGCAAAGCGCGACGTCCGGACGGCACGGTGCTGAGCGCGACGTCCGAACGCCACCGTGTAGAGCGCGAAGCGCGACTTTCGAACGGCATCGTGCGAAGCGCGAAGCGCGACGTCCGACCGGCGCTGTGCGGAGCGCGAAGCGCGACGTCCAAACGACCCCCTGCGGAGCGCGGAGCGCGACGACCGCGTGAGTGCCTTAAAATGACACCAGGGAAAAATGTCCCGAAGGGACATTTTTGCCGCAGGGTCATTTTCGGGGGGTTTGGGGGGCAGAGCCCCCCAATGGGGGTTTGGGGGCGAAGCCCTCCAACAACAACCCGGCACCCCGAAGGGGCGGTCGGGTTGCTTGTTTATTTTTCAGGCGAGCGAGTGCCGATAGGGCAGATCGCTGGCAGGTAACTTAAATTTTTTTTTGTTTCCTATCAGGCGAGCGAGTGCCGATGAGGCAAGTTGCTGGCAGGTAACAAAAATCTTTTTTTTTTCATGATGATAACACAAAAGAACGGAGATAACTACCGAAACCGAAAACTATACCGACCGAACCGAAAAGATAACTACGAAACCGCGGAACCAAAGGAACCGAAAAGATAACTACTTAACCGCGAAACCAAATTCCAAAAGATAACACTCAACCGCTTATTCAGTGCCAGGTGGGCCCCACGTTGGGCGCCAATTGTGAGGAAAATTCTTATTTTCCGCCACCTTCGTGCGCTCTCCTCGCCCGTCGCCAAATGCCGGTGGGCGCCAGCCGATTTTTTTTATTTATATTTTTACGCGGGCGGAATCGACAAACCGCCCGAAACCGGAAATGTAAACGGAACTAACCTAACTGGCGACGGACTCGGAGAGGCGGTTCACGGAAAACTCGGGGTCGCTCAGTGTGTAGGTTGTGGAGAGAGGGCGTGGATTCTTAGTGGCACTGAATAAGGGCGAACACGAAATTAAACGGAAAATTCGGTCGGTATATTTTATTGATAATACGCCCAAAAAAGTTACAGCGGAAATAACCGCGATAGAAAATGAGGTAACGAGAGAACGAGAGAACAAGATAACGAGAACAAGATAGCGGGAACGCGAAACTCGGAAAACCCGAACCGGAAATCGAATAAAAACCAAAACGAGAGCTCCCTAAAACTAATACCATCACCAGATAACTCCCGAAAACGTACGCGAAATCGGAAGGGAACGTTAGATAACGCACGCGACCGAATGAGAGAACATACGATACATGTCCGCGAAAAACCCAGATAACGCACGGTAAAGGTACGCGGAAACACAGAGAACACTCGATACATATACACGAAAACTCAGAGAACACGCGATGAATGTACACGAAACTCCAGAGAACACGCGATAAATGTACACGAGGATCCAGAGAACACGCGATAAATGTGCACGAAAATCCAGAGAACACGCGATAAATGTACACGAAAATCCAGAGAACACGCGATAAATGTACACGAAAATCCAGAGAACACGCGATAAATGTGCACCAAAAATCCGAAAAACCGAAAAGAATAAACGCGGGGGCCCAGATAACGCGCGAATAATTACACGCGGATAACCAGGTAACACTAGAGCACACAAAAGCGAAAGCTAGAGATAATGATCGCGAACTAGCGGAGGCTCACACAATATCACTATTCACGGTAATCCGAGTGTCCCGGTGGAAGGCGGCTGAAAAGAAAATAAACCTGTGGGCGATAACAGAAAATATACGAAGAGATCACCGGTAAATCAGAGAGAGAACGTCGGAAAATGTATTCAGAGAACATCGACGTGCAGAGAGAACTCCCGAAATACAAGAAAAGAGAACACTGGTAAATCATGGGAGAGAACGTCGGAAAATGTATTCAGAGAACATCGACGCGCAGAGAGAACTCCCGAAATATAAGAAAAGAGAACACCGGTACCCAATTAATTCCGAATATTAGAGATAACAGGTCGAGAGCGACCGACTAATTAACCTCCTACCAAAGATAACGCATAGGGAACACCCGAAATACGAATAGACCATGCACCAAAAAAACGAAGTGTAAAAAGGTAACATCAGGTAACATAAGGTAACATGAGGTAACATGAGGTAACATTAGGTAACATAAGGTAACATTAGAGAACAGGAGAGAACAAGAGAGCAGCTGCTCCGGCCGGAGGCCGGCCGACGAGAGAGCGTCGGGCCTGATCCCACTCCTGGGTGACGCGCGGCGATGCTGTTGAGGCGGTGCGCGCGCACACGCGAGCACCCGAAGGAACCCGAATCTTGCCGAAGTGAACGGCGATGCCGAAAACCAACGAAGACGCCCGAAGTACCGAGCGCTGCGAAGAGGTAACTGACGAAACTTAAACGGACCGGAAAAGTGACTGGACTGTCGTGGTGATGGTCGGTAACGAGGGAATCTCCTCGTGACGCGGGGTTCCGAACAAACGTAAACGTAACGATAGCGTAGATAACAGAATAGATAACGGAATGACCTGGCAATCCGAGCGTCGGCGTGGTCGTTAGCGCCTCCGCTGCGGCCTTCCACCTCAACCTGAAACTTATGCAATCTTTCCCCCAAGCGTCACTTTTCTTTTAGAGCGCCGGAATTTCACCGGTCCTCTATCCTCTCGCACGACGCAACCTAAGCGTTACCGCCGAAGTATACCGGGTGGCACAGTAGTGTCGGCCCTGATCCGCGGTAAATTCAGCACACTGACCACGAAAACTGACCGTCAGATAACACGTGGAGGTAACAGTAACGCGAAACCGGAGGGCGACCAATCAGAGGTCGGAGGGAACGCGTCGAAAGCCACAGATTCGCGACTCTGCAGGCCGGGGGACAGAAGTTCTCAAAAAATTCTGTCACAAAATATGACAAAATTCGGTCGATGAACCAGGTTATTAAAAATGAATCATTAATTCCGCTCAATGAAAAATTTTAAACTGACTCAAGACTGTATTTCGAAGGTGAAAATACAGCGCGAAAACGATAAATCGAAGTCCTTTTAGTTTCGAACGTCAGAGTCAGACAAACGAAAAAGCATAAAATTCGTCTCACTTTTTTTCGCTCGACCACATCTCGGAGACGAAATTGGGAGGAACACCGATTCATATTTCATTAACGTGAATCCTTAGCTTTAATATGCACCTAGAAAGAATTCAATCGGAGGAATTTCCAAAGAGATATGCATTTTTTGAAGGAAGGTTTTTTTAACGCAATATTTCGTTAAAATATGACAAAATTCGGTCATTAAACCAAGTTATTAAAAATGAATAAATAATTCCGCTCAATGAAAAATTTCAAACTGTCTCAAGACTGTATTTCGAAGGTGGAAATACAGCGAGAAAACGATAAATCGAAGTCCTTTTAATTTCGAACGTCAGAGTCAGGCAAACGAAAAAGCATAAAATTCGTCTCACTTTTTTTCGCTCGACCACATCTCGGAGACGAAATTGGGAGGAACACCGATTTATATTCCATGAACGTGAATCCTTAGCTTTAATATGCACCTAGAAAGAATTCAATCGGAGGAATTTCCAAAGAGATATGAATTTTTTGAAGGAACGTCTTTTTAAAGCAATATTTCGTTAAAATATGACAAAATTCGGTCGATGAACCAGGTTATTAAAAATGAATCATTAATTCCGCTCAATGAAAATTTTTTAACTAACTCAAGACTGTATTTCGAAGGTGAAAATACAGCGAGAAAACGATAAATCGAAGTCCTTTTAGTTTCGAACGTCAGAGTCAGGCAAACGAAAAAGCATAAAATTCGTCTCACTTTTTTTCGCTCGACCACATCTCGGAGACGAAATTGGGAGGAACACCGATTTATATTTCATTAACGTGAATCCTTAGCTTTAATATGCACCTAGAAAGAATTCAATCGGAGGAATTTCCAAAGAGATATGAATTTTTTGAAGGAAGGTTTTTTTAACGCAATATTTCGTTAAAATATGACAAAATTCGGTCATTAAACCAAGTTATTAAAAATTAATCATAATTTCCGCTCAATAAAAAATGTTAAACTGACTCAAGACTGTATTTCGAAGGTGAAAATACAGCGAGAAAACGGTAAATCGAAGTCCTTTTAGTTTCGAACGTCAGAGTAATTATCCTACATCGAATGTCTATCAAGTCGGGCAGAATCTCTAGGTTAGATTTTTCGAGTTGAGCGTACGTTGAGAGTAAGTTGAGCGGAAATTGTGAGCTTGAGTTTCTCGACCCAAGTGACGATGCATTAAACGACGAAGTGGCGGTGACGGGGTTTTACCGTCTAAGTCAGGTGTTTCGCTGGAAATTGACATCCTTACGGATATCAAGTACGAAACAGCCGGACAAGAACGATTCGTGAAAAAAAGACAGAGAATGATGACAAGCGCAATCATCAGAAAAGCTAGAGGATACAATAAGCCGACAAAATAACGTACACCGCTCATGTACTTACATTTTTGGAATTTTCAACTTTATTTTACACGTTCGGATACGAGTTTTTCAGATACAAGTATGATTTTTAACTTGCACAACTGCTCTTTAACTCCTCACATAACCCCTCACATAATCCCACGATGACCGTCGCACCGCACTCTCGAGCCGATCATTCACGCACACTTGGACACTTTCGTGCACTTATTCATCGCGTGTTATCACTTCGAAGCACAAGATTGAGCGCACCGATCAACATTTCTTCTATCAGAATCGAGCCGATCATCGATATGACTCCACAAACTGATACGAGCTGTCACCGGCCGACTCGCTCGAACCGACGTGGTAGCAGAATTTCTCCGTGACACGAGGCTGACACGAGCCATGCATCGTCCGACGTTGCCAAGTTTATCTCTCGCGTTCTCGCGCCGCCATGGCGGGAAGATACTTCGCTCCCATTGGTCGATTTATTTCAAATTTGCAATGCTTATAAATAAATAAATATTGCGAATTTCGCAAAACGGCTAAGTAACTTTGTTCTCCAGATCATAAACTATCATCCCTCCACGGCTGGCAAAATCGTTCTGAATCACCCTGTACCCAGTAAACACGTTTCGGAACAGCAATGTAACCTGAAAGTTACATGTGATTGTAACAATGTTACCCTTGTGATATGTCGAGGTTATGTAACGTAGGAGCAACTTGTGATGTTGCATTTGTTATATGGAGGTAATGTTACCGTTATTTAACATATTTATGTTGCAGTTGCATAACAGATGTTATGAATAACGAGTATGAGTAGAGTTATGATGATATATGATAGAGTTATGAGTAACGATGGTGTGTAACTGTAATGCAACATGTATGTAACGACTGCAATGTAACTCCAGCAATAGTTCGTTCATGTTACAGTTACGTAATGTGGTAACATTGCTAGAACGTTGCAAAAATATGTAACGTTTACGTAACATGCATATAACAGTAGTTATGTAACGTCGTGAACATGCACGTTACGTAATTGTTATATGCCGTAGTTCCCTTGCAGTTATGTAAGCAAAGTGAGTAACTGTAATGTAACACATATGTAACAATTGTAATGTAACTGTGGCGATGATTTAGTCATGTTTCAATTATATAACGTGGTAACATTGCAAGAATATTGCAAAAACATGTAACATGTACGTAACATGCATGTCACAGTGGTTAAGTTGCATTAACAACATGAAAACGTAGTTCCGTTACAGTCATGTAACAAAAATATGTTATTGTTACGTAACATGTGAATAACGATGTGATGTCCGCTAGATGGCCTACGACTCAAACGTTTCTCGCAAGCGATTCGTGTCTATAACGTGTATAAGACAGCGCGACGGCGCAGCTTCATAAACATACTGGAGTGATACTCTTCGGAGGTATCAAACGGTTGGCATCATTTGCCAATAGCTTGCTCTACTTTTAATAGTAGCGGCTCATTTTTTTTATTTTCAAGGGTAGCGATTTAGCAACCCTTGAAGTTATTTTTTGCGGACTTTCAGTCCGCAAAAAAACCAACGTATTGTCAATATGACTACAGTTCGACAATATAACGAAACAGTAACGCGGCTGTATAATTCATGTTACACATAACACTACAACATAACTAAATTGTAACGGTTACATAACACACGTTACATAACACGATAACATTGCTGAGTGGGAAATAATAAATTACATGTAAGTCACATGTAAGTTACAATTTTTTTTATCATATTGCTGTTACCTTGCAGTAACATCCTGCAACACACTACCAACGTTGCACGACCGTAACGGTTATGTAACACACGTTATATAACATTTGAATGTTACTTGTTACATATCTGTTACACTACGAAATATACGGGCAACGTAACTCAATTGTAACAGTTACGTAACACATGTTATATAACATGGTAACATTGCTGAGTGGGAAATTGCAAATTACGTGTAACTTACATGTAAGTTACACGTGAGATTACTTGTTACATTGAGTGACATAGCCGTTACGTTGCTGTTATAATACCGTGTTTACTGGGTATTATAATCTCATTGTTTACATTTTTTTTGTGAAAATTCTCAAGAATATTGTGATGTCGCGGATGGGTGAGGAAAGGATTTTATTCGAGGAGTAGCCAACTCGGCTACGAAGCGCGGTATTTGGACGGACGAAACGCGGTTGACACCCTTTTTGGAATTACAAAGTCTTTATTGACGAGCTTACAGTTTCGTTGTTGCGGGCTTACTGACTAACGAAATAACGCGGGAGTTGTTTATAAGGGATAGAACTGTTAACACTGTTTCAAGGTCAGGTTAGCCGTGGGGCGTTTGGGAGACTCGTGGGGTGTGAATGGTGGCGGATCGGAATAAAACACAGACTCGGCATGTACAGCTTAATCAATAACTCTCGTAACGCTTTATTAAACAATGGTATCGCTTCTCTCTCTCTCTCAACAGGCTCATTGGTCTCTCCTCGGCGCGCCTCGTGGTGCAATGGTGACGCGTCGCGTCGGCCTCGTGGCGTCGCCGGCCGGGCTCGGAGGAATTAAACTAAAATAATTATCGCCCGGTCTCGGAAACTCAAAATAAATCGCGCTCGCGTCCCACTGGGGGTTCTGGTCCGTCCGCGTACACTTTCGCGTCCGATTCCGCTCTCTCTGTCGCGTTCTCGCTCGATTCGCACTTTCGTCCTTTTTTTCCACGTCTTCTCGCTCCTCGCCACGTTGGCGATCTCCCTGCTCCGTCGTCGCTTCCGTCCTCTCCGTTCCTCGCGCATGCGCTCTCCCGTCCACGTGCGCATGCCCCACGTCACGTCCGCCTCCCCGTAACTCCGCGGTTTCCCGTGCCGCGGCGCTGACGCGTCGCGCGGGAACTTTCAAACGCGCGGGACGCACGCCACGCCCGGACGGTCGCTAACACTCGGGCATCCTGTCAATCACTCGTCCTCGAGTGCGTGGCCCGACGTCTCGTAGTCCTTGAGGTAAGCCGGGGCTCGTCGTCTCCTTTGGCTTCGTGCGGGCGCGTCTCGCCCACCGCGTGGCGGCTCCGCCGGCTCCCCCTCGGTCGACTCCTGCTGGCCCGCTCGCGGTTCCTCTTGCTGCTCCGGATGTTGCTTCTCTCCGGAACCCTGGCCTTCTTCGTTTACGTCTTCGTCTGAGTCGCTGCTCTCGTGCAACTCCACGTCGTCCGTGTGTGGAGCCGATATCTTCAGCTGACTCGCGTGGGCGCTGGCCGCGTAGCGCCGACCCCTCTTCTCCCGAAGCGACGCTACTCGGTACGTGTCCCCCGGCAGGCAACTCGTTATTGTCAGTGGTCCCCTGTATTTCGCTTGAAGTTTGGTTGATTCGCCCGTGGCGACTGGAACCGTTTTCATGAAGACAATGTCGCCCGTCCGGAAATCACCCCCTTTTGCTCGTCCAGCATCGTAACGTTTCTTCGCCTTCGCCTGCTCGCTCTCTATCCTCTCCCACACTTCTTCTTGAACCTTGGCGGGCGGGATGTACGTGTCGCTCGCATCAGTGACCTGACGCAGCGCTCCCCCGTCGCGCCTCGCCGTATATCCGTAGAGTGCCTCGAAGGCGCTCTTGCCCGTCGCCGCACTCGTCGCGTCATTCAAGTGCCTCTGCACCATCGCTACCCGACTGTCCCAGTCTCTTCCCTCGTCGTCCTCGAGGCTCGCCTGTAGTACCGGAACCAGGGTAGCGTTCACGCGTTCCACTTGCCCATTGGCTTGGGGGTGGCGCGGTGAGTTCAGCGTGTGCTTCACTCCGTTCGTCGTACACCACTCCGCGAACTGCTGCGACGTAAAACACGTCCCCCTGTCCGACACAATTCTTCTGGGCGCCCCGAAGTCGTTCACGAGCTTGTCCAACGCGCGCGTCACAGATGCCACCTTTGTGTCCTTAGTTGCGTGTAACAGCACGTATTTCGTGAGATTGTCCACTATCACGAGGAGATATTTGTTGCCGCGTCTCGTCGTCACGAACGGACCCACATGGTCGATATGCACGTGTGCGAAGGGCCTTTCGCCAGGCGCAATCGGATGTAGTTCGCCGCTTTGGAGACCGGGTTTCCCCTTCGTGAGCGCGCACTGCAGGCACGCTCGTATGTGCTTCCGTAGATAACGCCGCGCTCCAGGAAAATGGTAGCGCTCGGTGAGCATCCCGTGCGCCCGTTCCACGCCTGGGTGACCTCTCAAATCGTGGAACCGTACTGCTAGACTCTTCCGCATCGCCCTCGGCGTTGCAAAGAGTAGCCGCTCGTTCTGTCTCTTGTACACGATCCCGTTGACCAACTCGTACCCGGTCAATTCGCTGAGTTCGCTCTTCTTCAGGTCCTTCCTTTCCCTCTTCAGGAGCTCCCTCTTCCTGCGTAGCCACTCGTCCGCGTCTTGTTGCATCGCTACCTCGTCGTCCTCGTTGGCAAGTGTAAACACTCCCAGCTCGTGCTCGATGTCCCGTTCTTCCTCGTCGTCGTCGACCGGAGCTCGGCTCAGCGCGTCCGCGTGCGCCATCTTCTCGCCCGGCTTGTGTACGATATTGAAGGTGAACTCGCTCAGCGTGTCGTTCCACCTGATTATCTGCGGATTTAGTGTCTTCGCTGTGCACAAATACACCAACGCGCGGCAATCCGTTACTATGGTGAACTCCAGGTTGGCGATCATCGGCCTTAGTCGTGTGACTGCCCAGAGAATCGCCAGGAGCTCCAGCTTGCTCGAGTGATAGTTCACCTCCACCGCGCTCGTCCTTCTACTCAGCGCGTATACCAATCGTAGACGTCGTCTCTCGTCCCGCTGCAGCATCAGGGCTCCCAGCCCCGCGGCGCTCGCGTCCGTGTGTACCTCCGTCTCTCTTGATGGGTCGAACGCCTGGAGCACCGGCTTGCTCGCCAGCGCGCTCTTCAGCTCGTCCACCGCTCGTTGCTCGTCCTCGCCCCACGCGAAGGGTACGTCCTTCTTCAGCAGCGCGTGCAGGGGCGCGGCCTTGTGTGCGAACTTCGGAATGAACCGGCGGAAGAACCCCGCCATCCCGAGGAAACGCCGCACTTCATGCACGTTCTTGGGCACTGGAAAACCGATGATCGCCCTCGTCTTCGCGTCCCCCGGCTCGATTCCGCTGCCGCTTATCTCGTAGCCCAAATACGTAACGCGCCGCTGCAAGAACTTGCATTTCTCGAGGTTTATCGTCAACCCGGCCGCGCGCAACGCATCGAGCGTCAACCGCAGCCTACCTCGCAGGTCGTCCCAATCGCGTCCAGGTATGAAGATATCATCCAGGTAGTAGAGCACCACCTTGTCGCGCAAAGGCCCCAGAGCCTTATGCATCACCTTGTAGAAATACACTGGCCCGTTCATCAGCCCGAATATCATCCTCGTAAACTCCACCGTCTCGTCCGGCGTGATGATTGCTGTTTTCTGCCGCGCCGACTCCGTCAGCGGTATTTGCAGGTAACCGTGCGCCAAGTCCAATGTGACAAACACTTGACTGTCACGGATCTGTGCGAGGTGGTCGTCCAAGTTCGGGAGCGGAAAGTGAACACGCTCAGTTTGCGCGTTGAGTCGCCGGAAGTCCGCGACCAGCCGTGACTTGCCGTTTTTCTTCTTGACGATCAGCACTGGTGACGCGTACGGCGACTCCGTATCTGTCACTATTCCCGCCTCCTTCCACTCGCGTATTATTCCCCGTATTTCCTCCCGCTCACGCTCGCTCGCGCGGTACGGCTTTGCGTAAACCGGTCGGCTTCCCGGTTTCTCGACGATGTCCATTTTCACCTCTTTCGCACAGCCAATCTCGAACACGTTCACCGCTACACAGTCGCGGTACTCGTTCATTATCTCGACCAACTCGTCGACGATTTTCTGCGGCTGGTCAGTGTCGACGTCGAGATGCTCCGCGCGTATCTTCTCCCGCGGTATCGACTGTCTGACCGTCGGCATGGCGGTGACTGTTCCCCTAATCACCCGCCGATCCGCGTCCAACGTCCTCTGCGTGTCACTGTAGTTTATCATCGCTACATCGTACTTCACTCCCATGCCCTGCAGCTCAACGAAGTTGACCGACGCCGCCTGCAGCGTCGCCGCCCCGTCCAGTGACGCACCTCGATTGCTGCCCCCGTCCTCGGGCGTGATCTCGCTCACGGTCCCGTCGTGCCGGGTGAATATCAGCTCGTTGCCTGCTTTCCGATACTCCACCCAATCCTTCTCCGTGTACGTTCTTCCGATTATCATGTCGTAAATCTGCGCGTCATCCGGTACGATCCTTACGATTATCTCTGGTACAAGCACCCCGTCGATCGCGACGTCTGCCTTCACAACGCCCGGGGATTTCACCACGAAGTCCGCCGGCCCGAAGCCCTTGAGCTCGGACGTTATGTGCAGCACGTTGAACCGCTCCCGTAGAACCAGCGTCGCCTTTATCGTACAGTCGGAGCTTCCTGGATCAACCAGAGCGCGCATCTCCCGTCCGTTCACCATCACTCGTTTGACGTATTTTCCCACCGTGCTATTGTTGTTGACGTCGCTGATGATGTTCACCGCCGCCGACTCGGGTTTCTCGCCCTTCGTACAGTGCCGCTGGGTATGCCCTGTCTCCTGGCAAATCCGGCACTTCAGCTCTCGCCGCGGTTCAGGGCAGTCTCGCGAGATGTGACCGTGCTTGTTACAGTTGTAGCATTTTAACCCGCCGCTCTCGTTCCTTATTGGCGGTCGTCTATCTCGATTGCCGTTTCCTCTCGGCTTCGAGCCCTCCCCCTTCTCCGCGCTTTTCTCAGGTTTTCCCGCATCGCTCGTTGACGGTTCATCCCTCGCATTCCTTGGCCGGTGGCCCTCCTTCGTTGGTCTCGGTCGTGTCTGGAACCGCATCAACATCCGCTCGTTCGCCTGCAAATCGTGCAGTAGGTCGTCGACGGAATAATGGGGTCTCCCCATCATTGAGAGACACAGCTCCCCCGACTGCAGCCCGTCGAGGACCTGTTCCTTAACGTCTCGCAGATCCAATCTCAGGTCGAAACACATCTTCGTTTTTGAATGGAAATACGAGCTCAGCGATTCGTCCTTTCGTTGCACTCGATCGTTCATTCGCTGCCACTTCTCGGCGACGCTTTCGGTCACGACGAATGTTCGCCGAAATGCCACCTTGAAGTCCTCCCACGATTTTAGCGTGCTCGCCCGCGCTCGATACCATTCACGCGCGCCGCCCCGCAGGTGCATCCGCGCCGCTTCAAGCGCGAAATTTTCGGGCCAGTTGTGGATTTGTTTCATCCCCTCGATGTTCTCTAGCCACTCGCGCGGTCGCACTCCCTTCCCGTCGCCCGAAAACGTCTCGAAGTTCTTGCTCAGGTCGGGGATAATGTGGTACAGCGGTACCGCGCCGACTCGCCCGACGGGATTCTCGCGCGCGTCATCCTCGTGGAGTCTTTCGCCGACCGACGTGTGATCGTCGATTTCGTTGTCGTCGCGCAACGACATTCGCGACACCATTCCTGACAGCAGCCGTCTCGTGGTCTGTCCGTCGCGCAACGCTTCGTAATACTGCACGTCGCTCCGCGTCGTCCCGTGCGCTCCGCGGTCCGCGTGACGTCTCAGTCTCTCGATTTCGACGGTGATGTCGCCCGGGATCGCTACACTCCGCGTGTCAAATTGTTCATGCGTCGACCCCGTTTCGCGTACGCTCACCGCGTCGTGCGCGTCACTTACGCGTTCGTTCCTCATGTTCCGCTCGCCGCTCACGTGTTCGCGCGCGTCGTATCGCCCGACGCTTCGTTCGCTTCCTCGCGCACTCGTGTGTGTTCTCGCGTTCCCGTCCCGGTTTTCGTGTTGCGCGTTGCGTACACTCTCGCGCGCGTCGTCTCGGTGCACGTCGTGGCTCCCGGTCCCGCGCGCGTTGCCTCGATCGTCACCCGGGTAACCCGTTTGTCTGTTCGCGCGTCGCTCGTTTTGCTCGCCACCGCGCGCGTCGCGTCGCGTCACGGATCGCGTATCGTACCGGCGGAATTCTTGCGAGCGTCGCCCGCCGCGAACTCCCCCTCTACCGCCTCTCACTCGCTTGTTACCGACGCTCGGCCCGCGCTTTCCCCCGTTGCCAGCGGGTGGCCTCCTCGAACCGCCGGGGCTGCTCGTGCGCCTCCGCTCGTCGTCGCGAGCCCCTCCATCCTGCGCGCCGGCAATACGTATTTCAGGGTACAGACTTTGCTCGCGCGGCTGCGCGCCGCCACTCGCTCCTCGGCTGTCGCGTCCACCGGCTGCGTCGCCGGAGAACGGCTCGATCGCGTCTGGGTCGGCCGTCGATGGCGGGCCGCCCCCCTGTGTCAAACTCCGGTGGAATTGGTCGAACTCATTTTCGCCCGGCATCGTTGACGTCGCTCTCGTTCTCGCTCGTTTCGTCGTACCGTGACGCACTCACCCACTAAGCCTCTTTTCACCGGCACCCGCGGGTTCCTTCGTGCGTTCACCACTCTGTTCTCGAGTTCGTGCGTCGCGTGCTAAGTCGCTCCGCACCTTCACTGTCCGTAATTGTTCGTGCACTCACAGTTATGCCCGAGACACGTTCACTGTTCACTTCGCGGCCCTGAGTTCGTTTTTCACTCGTGTTTCGCGTCTGTCCCGAATCCCGGATCCGCCCTCGCGCCACGAGTTATCCCACTTCTGAATGTCAACACTGTTTCAAGGTCAGGTTAGCCGTGGGGCGTTTGGGAGACTCGTGGGGTGTGAATGGTGGCGGATCCGAATAAAACACAGACTCGGCATGTACAGCTTAATCAATAACTCTCGTAACGCTTTATTAAACAATGGTATCGCTTCTCTCTCTCTCTCAACAGGCTCATTGGTCTCTCCTCGGCGCGCCTCGTGGTGCAATGGTGACGCGTCGCGTCGGCCTCGTGGCGTCGCCGGCCAGGCTCGGAGGAATTAAACTAAAATAATTATCGCCCGGTCTCGGAAACTCAAAATAAATCGCGCTCGCGTCCCACTGGGGGTTCTGGTCCGTCCGCGTACACTTTCGCGTCCGATTCCGCTCTCTCTGTCGCGTTCTCGCTCGATTCGCACTTTCGTCCTTTTTTTCCACGTCTTCTCGCTCCTCGCCACGTTGGCGATCTCCCTGCTCCGTCGTCGCTTCCGTCCTCTCCGTTCCTCGCGCATGCGCTCTCCCGTCCACGTGCGCATGCCCCACGTCACGTCCGCCTCCCCGTAACTCCGCGGTTTCCCGTGCCGCGGCGCTGACGCGTCGCGCGGGAACTTTCAAACACGGGGGACGCACGCCACGCCCGGACGGTCGCTAACAGAACTGTGGGAAAAAAGGGGTCTTGGTGGGGAGGAATTTTGGGAGAGCCTAGAAGGTTCGGCGGGAAAAGGCGCACGTGTGACCGGTTTCCGGAGAAAGGCGGTCAGCTGATTAGGTGAGGCCCATGTGGGGAACAGGCGATAAAAAGAAACGTAGGAGAGGAATTTGGGGAAAAGTCACGTAGGCTGCGTAACTGGCAGTATCGTCATGCAGACGATAACAGCTGCGTTTTAGGGAACTCTTGAGATGTAGCGCGCGGCGTTGAGCCGAGCCGCGGGGCAGGAAGCGATAAATTAGGCATGCAGGCCCATGGGTTAACGGTACGGGGAGTCGAGACGATAGGAAAAAAGTAGGTGGACGATGGGGACTCGTTACAATATCTTTACATTTTTGCCTCAATTTTGAAAATATTAAACTGGGAAAAATTGCGAACTTAACAAATTCTATACCATGTAAACAGACAAACCTTTCTATATGAGGCATGTGGAATGCCTCATTTTGAAGTGGCCATGTTGATGTGGAATCAACATGGCCACTTCAAAACCTTAATGTCTTGAATTTTTGTGCAATTGACGTATGCTATAGTACTCTTTGAAACAAAAATATTGACATGTATTAAATTTATGGTGGCATTGATAGGGGTGACATTACAGGAAAATGTGATTTCCGCTTGTTTTTCTCTCTGATTTTATTACATGGAAATAGTGTGTCGGAGCGAAAAATGGCTAGGAACAACTTTTGTTGTGTTTGTCGCAAGGATGACGAAAAAAAATGTTACAAGGCAACATTTTACATTTTTCATGAAAAAAAAAACTATTTTAAAAATGGAAATCGATTTTTGGGCAAAATTATGACATTTTTTTAAATTTGAAATATTTTTTTTTGGATTCCTCAAACTTTTTTCAAAAGGAATCCGTCTTCTTCCAGATGGAGAAATTCAATCTAAAGGCTCAGCAAAAAAAGAACGAAAATTGAAAACAAAAACTTAATGCGATATTGAAATAAAAATGTTATATAATACGAGTGCATTGCTCAATATTTATTTACAAAATATTTGCACCGTCAAGCCATATAATACGTCATGTAAGATTCAAATATTTCAAATCGAAAATGCCCAGTAAACACGGTAATGTTACAACAATGTAACGGCTATGTAACCCAATGTAAAAAGTAACCTCACGTGTAACTTACATGTAAGTTACACGTAATTTACTATTTCCTACTCAGCAATGTTACCATGTTATATTTCATGCGTTACATAACTGTTACATTTAAGTTGTGTTGCCCGTGCGATGCACAATGTAACTGATATGTAACAAATAACATTGATATGTTATATAACCTGCGTTACATAACCGTTGCGGTCTCATCATGTTGCCACTGTGTTGCCCGATGTAACCGCAACGTAAGCAATTAAACCTAAAGATACAAGTAACATTGTCGGTAACTTGCATGTAAGTTATTATTTCCCGCAGTAATGTTACCATGTTATGTAACGTGTGTTACGTAAGCGTTGCAATTTAGTTATGTTGTGTTGTGCAACTTGAATTACACAGCTGTTACTGTTTCGTTATGTTGCCAAAATGTAGTCATATTGACAATACATTGACTTTTGTTTTGTGGACTGAAAGTCCACTAAAGAGCTTCAAGGGTTTGCTAAATTGCTACCCTTGGGCGTCAAAAATATTAGCTGCTACTATTAAAAGTAGAACAAGCTTATTGGCAAATGATGCAAACCGGTTGACATCTCCGAAGAGTATCACTCCAGTGCGTATATGAAGCTGCACCGTTACGCTGACTTATATACGTGAGTGACACGAATCGCTTGCGAGAAACGTTTGAGTCGTAGGCCATCTAGCGGACATCACATCGTGATACACATGTTACGTAACAATAAATTATTTTTGTTACATAACTGTAACGAAACTGCATTACGTAGATGTTACATATTTTTGCAACGTTCTAGCAATGTTATCACATTACGTAACTGTAACATGACTGGACTATCGCTGCAATGACTTACAGTCGTTACATACATGTTACATTACAGTTACACACTTTCGTTACATAACTGTAACGGAACTACGGTATTTAACAGTTGCATAACGTGAATGTTCACGGTGTTACATAACCACTGTAATATGTATGTTACATACTGTTTGCAACATTCATGTTATGCTGCCACGTTACATCACTACAACATTGCGTTCCTGTCACGAAAATGACGTCCCTATTGTTACTTGCACGTTGCGTTGCAGTTTCATAGCTTTTGTTATGCAACGGCAACGAAAATATGTTACATAACGATAACATTACCTGCATATAACAAATGCAACTTCACAAGTTACTCCTACGTTACATATCCTCAACATATCGCAAAGGTAACATTGTTACAATCACATGTAACTTCTAGGTTACATTGCCGTTCAAAAACGTGTTTACTGGGTGTAGACGAAATTTTCGTGCGTCAAGCTATATAATACGTCATGTAAGATTCAAATATTTTAAATCGAAAATGTAGACGAAATCTTCGAGCGTCAAGCTATATAATACGTCATGTAAGATTCAAATATTTCAAATCGAAAATGTAGACGACATTTTCGATTACTAGAGTACTATAGCATCTAGGGTTGAATTTTATTTATAAATAAAATTCAATCCTAGAAAATGTAGACGAAATTTTCGATTTGAAATATTTGAATCTTACATGACGTATTATATAGCTTGACGGTGCAGATATTTTGTAAATAAATATTGAGCAATGCACTCGCATTATATAACATTTTTATTTCAATATCGCATTAAATTTTTGTTTTCAATTTTCGTTCTTTTTTTGCTGAGCCTTTAGATTGAATTTCTCCATCTGGAAGAAGACGGATTCCTTTTGAAAAAAGTTTGAGGAATCCAAAAAAAAATATTTCAAATTTTTAAAAAATTTTAGGGTTGAATTTATAAGTAAAATTCAACCCTAGAAAATGTAGACGAAATTTTCGATTTGAAATATTTGAATCTTACATGACGTATTATATAGCTTGACGGTGCAAATATTTTGTAAATAAATATTGAGCAATGCACTCGCATTATATAACATTTTTATTTCAATATCGCATTAAATTTTTGTTTTCAATTTTCGTTCTTTTTTTGCTGAGCCTTTAGATTGAATTTCTCCATCTGGAAGAAGATGGATTCCTTTTGAAAAAAGTTTGAGGAATCCAAAAAAAAATATTTCAAATTTTTAAAAAATGTCATAATTGCCTAAAAATCGATTTCCATTTTTAAAATAGGTTTTTTTCCATGAAAAATGTAAAATGTTGCCTTGTAACATTTTTTTTCGTCATCCTTGCGACAAACACAACAAAAGTTGTTCCTAGCCATTTTTCGCTACGACACACTATTTCCATGTAATAAAATCAGAGAGAAAAACAAGCAAAAATCACATTTTCCTGTAATGTCACCCCTATCAATGCCACCATAAATTTAATACATATCAATATTTTTGTTTTAAAGAGTACTATAGCATACGTCAATTGCAAAAAAATTCAAGACATTAAGGTTTTGAAGTGGCCATGTTGATGTGGAATGCCTCATATGGGCGTATCTCAGAAACCTTCAACTTTCATGTAACTTGAATGCGTATTGCGATAGTAATTAACATAGCACGAATTACGCGAGTATCATAATTTTTTTTAGGTGTACGAGGCATAACTGATCTAAAAAAAATGAATTAATTTTATAATGCACCAACAGACTGTTTTTTCCCTAGTTAGAATGCGGCAATTGTCAGCGTTGCAGCGCGTAAGAATGACTTCAGCATCACTTCGTACGGGTGCTGCATTGATATACACTGTTAGAAAAAAAAAGAAAAAAATCATCCACGTCCAGTAAGGTGTAATTAAGATAATCTATGTAATTGTAATCGCCAAAACATGTCAGAAATGAAGCGGTTATCCTGTAAACTTCCATCACTCGGTTTCGATGCTGCACCTGACACCCACCGATATATGATTTAAGAATATCTGCACAAGGTAATGTGGACTATTAAATTGGATGCACATGAAGGTAGACTTATCACGGATTGAATGAAGTGAAATTTACGCCGGAGAGTCAATTATTTTTCTCGCAGTGATCCGGGGAATGGATCCATATTGACGCGTGGAGAATAAATGTCAGGATTTCGTCATCGTTACCCTGCCAATCTGGTCAAGTAAGATTAATAAATTACATCTGAATACGTTACTCGTGTCGCGAATTATATCAGAGTGGATGTGCTCGACCTATCGATCAACAACCATTTCTTTCTAAACTAAAATGTGTTCAGGTGTCAGATTCGGGCATGTCAGATTCACAAATTCTCCTAATAAATAAAAAATATTGTTGTTTCTAAATTATCCAAATTATATTTTGAGTCAGAAGAGTAACTATCAGTCGCATTTTTTATTTTCTGTATACAATTTAGTTAAAATTTGATACAAATATTATCGATTAAACGAGTTAAATTTATTGCTTCCGTTGGGTTATTTTTTAATACGTAGACTGTCAACAAAGACGATATAGAAATATGGAATCCGAGGAACGGAGTCGGAAGCTTGTGGAGAAAAAAGAGGCGATGAGATTGAAGCGGATCGAACAGTCGCGAAAAAGGGAAGAAAAGAATGCTGCGAGACTGGCAGCATATCATGCAAAAAAAAAAGTTCTCTCGTGTCGACGAGACTCAAATTTGATAGAAACGCGAATGGGAACGTCACGAGAAGATAATGCCGAGTCAAGTGATCGAGCCGAGAATTCGAAAGCGACAACAAGAAAATCCGTCGAGCATCGTCGCTCCACGGATATTTCGAATCACGCGGAAGCGGAAGTTGAAAAAAAGCCTGAACCTTACGCGAGACTAAAACGAAAAGTTAAAAAGGGAAGAACTAAAGTAACGAAAGAAAAAGGAACGAAGATGGCTGATAAGACCCCACAAGAGCAGCGCAAAATTCGTGAAAAAACCGCGAATACAAACGTCGGGAACGGGCACGAAAATCAGCGAATCGAGCAGAAACGCAGAGTGTACGCTCGGCAATCCAGTCGACGCGAAGGCGTGAACAAAAGCTTCGAAGGCGGATAGCCGCGTTGCAAAATAAGCTCTCGGACCAATGTAAATTGACGAATAAGTGGAAGGTCAGGTACTACAGATTAAAGAGAACGACAGAGGATTCAACGACATTAACGCCTGAAAAAATGGTTGAGAAGACGTTTCGAGAAGGGACAGAGGCAGTTAAGAATCGACTACTTTACTGCGAAGCTTTCATGCTGCAGCTGGCTCAGCGTAAAGCTCAAATGAATACCGCGCGCGATAAATCTGTTTTCGCGCAAGTAGTTTCCGGTAGGGTTTTGAAAAAGTACAGACTAATGCGGCGAGCTTCTAATCTGGTTAGTACGTACTTGCAACGAAAACACTTATCATCAACGACCATCAATTTATCTACAAGTCGAAATAAGAAAACAGCCTTGCATTCAACTCTTGCAGAAAGTGTTGCGCAGTTTTTTGAGAGAGACGAGAACTCAGCTAGTACTCCAGGAAAAAAAGATTGCGTTACGAGAAACGGCAAAACCATTCGGAAAAGATTCTTGACTAATTCAATGGACGACCTCTACAAAAAGTATTGCGCCGAGTCAAGTGTAAAACTGTCTAGGTCAACATTTTTTCACTTAAAACCGTTTTATGTTGTCAAACGCTCAGTATCTTCACGAGACACGTGTCTTTGCAAGACACACGCTGTTGACTTCCTGCTCCAAAAACTCGAATTTTTAAAGATTATACCAACTAAGAGTACTCGAGATTTTACTGCATCTATGTGCTGTGATCCATTCAAAAAGGAATGTATGTATAGAGAGTGCAATACTTGTAATGACAGAAAAGTCGCGGTACCTGATGATTCGAGTCCTTCTTGGTATTACCAATGGGAAACTTCGGAGTTAGATAGATTAGGTGCTAAAGGGTTGATGTATCACGTGAAGATAATGTCGAAAAAAAAGATCAGCTGTACAGTATCTGACGTCGTCACCGCGCTGAACTCGTGTACTTCCGTTTACCTCAAGCACGTGTACGATACGGGACACCAGTACAAAGCCTTCGAGAAAATCCGCCAAAATCTCGGCGCAAACGAAATAATGGTGGTCATCGATTTTTCGGAGAACTATTGCGCCAAATATGCGAGTGAAATCCAAAGTGTGCATTTCGGAGCATCAAAAAAACAGATTTCATTACACACGGGAGCCTTTTTTTTTAAAGATAAATCGACAGGCGAAGTGAGATGTGTTTCGTTCGGCACAGTTTCCGAATGTTTGCGACACGACGCATCGTCGATTTGGGCACATTTAAAACCGATTCTCAATCTAATGAAATCTGTTGTTCCTGAAATGCACACGATTCATTTTCAAAGTGATGGTCCTAGTACGCAATATAAAAATAAAACGAATTTTTTCCTGTTTCTCCACCACTGTCGAGAACTAGGGTTAAAGACTGCCACGTGGAACTTTTCGACTCCTGGTCATGGTAAGAGTTGCGCTGACGGTAGTGGAGGAACAATAAAAAATACTTGCGACAGAGCTGTAGCTCAAGGAATAGACGTTATTTCTGCTGAAGACATGATTAGAGTCGTTTCGTTAAAAGAGGAAGCAAAAATTAAGATGTATTTAGTGGTGGAGGACGACATGACTAAAATCGATTGCCTAATTCCTCAAGGCCTTAAAGCGATACCAAAAACTCAACAAATATTTCAACTTGTGTGGGGCCAGGAAAGTAATGATACTCTGTACATGAATCACTTGTCCTGTACGGTCTGTAAGCCCCCGCTGCCGTGCAAGCATTACGCATTGTCACCTAGCTCTTTTAAATTCCCTCTTTCAACATTGGAGTCGGCATCAGTTGTATTGTCTGATGATTTCCGATCTTCTCCGATACGAAAGAAGCGTGCTGCAGGTGTGAAAAAAAATGCGAAAAAAATAACTCAAAGGGCACAAACGCAGGTCGAAAAAAGAGTTACGCGAAGCACGAGACGTAAATGACAGCAGCGTGGAAGTGCCAGCACGATGTACATAAGTTGTTTTAAGAGTTTTAATTAATTAAACACTTGTAAAACACAGTGACAGATAGTTCTGACAACGGATTTGCACCAAATAAATAATTTTTTGTTAGAAATTGTAATATGATTTTTTATGCGCGCACCCGGTATAAAATGACTTGTCTATTAACAAATATTGTTTTCTAAAGGTCTTAAGATGCGTACAAAAAATTGGTGAACTTGTGTTCCTCAAATCATATTTTTATCTGTGAAGCAGCTAAAGTTACAGGTTTCTGAGATACGCCCGTTTTTACCGATAATTCTACCGGAATTACAGGATCTGTGTCGAATTTACAGTATCCATTGTATCTGCGTATTAAATAGATCCGATAAATACCCATAGAAACCAATATAACCGATCAATCCGTTTCTATTAGGATCTACCGTTTTCTATCTGGGGTTTTCAGCCCTCTGATTAATTTGTCTGGTTAATGCAGTTGTCTGGTTAATGTGTAACCCGTCTAAGATAAAGCAAAAGGTATTGAATACATATTTTTTTATTACCCTTACTGTATATTCCACAGGTATGAATATGCATCTTCATTGTCACAGCACGCTGAGTTAACACATGATACAGTGATAGTAAGGTGGGGTGACGGGGCGTGACGTTTAAAAGGGATGGAGAAGGGATATTTTACCCAACGATCCGATATGTTTTCTTTTTCAACACATCTACGATAACTACTTATTGTATGAACTGTAAGAATTTGACATGAATACCGCAACGAAAATAGTAATTACGATTACAAGTGCAGCAAAACTTTTCCTTATGAAATAGTGCATTACGATAGTAGTGCGAAAAAACTGTTTCTCACGCGTGTGAGATTGCAAGTTTTGCAAGTCAAGAAGATGTTTTTCGCCCGAGAATCGTACGAAATTTTATATCACGAGGTGTGAAAATGCGGATCCCCGTACGCTTCGCGTGTGTAAAATCGCATTTTACATACTGAGTGAAATAAAAAGATTTTTCCATCGAGTATAGTACAAATGTCTACTTCACAAGCTGTATGTTCTGCGTGCTTCGCGTGCGTAAAACATTCATTATCGCACCGAGTGAAATAATAGTATATTACGATACGAGTGCTTGTTTTTTTTAGTAATTGTACTAGCTATACAAAATATTTTTAAACGTTGGAACGGGAACACATTTTTAATTCGTCTATAAGGAAGCAGAAACTAAATCTTCATTGAAACTGGATACTGCACAACGGGATTTACCGATTCAATCCAATAGAAAATCGACGACGCTGCGACGCAGTGGCGCCACAGCACCGTGCGTGCTATTGGCTACCGCTGCGAAGGAGGGAGACGGCGTCGCCATAGATTCGTCAGTTGGTGTCGTGCTCACGGATAGTTCGCATTCATCGATCGAGTCATCGAGTATTAAGTTTGGTGATCGAGCATTGCCGCACTGTGTCGAAGTTTCGGTGATAGTCGAGTGACGAGTGTTCTAGAGTGTCCACTGCGAGAAAATAGCCAATCAATGTTTCTGTCGGTAAGGACTCAGTTATCTGTTATACGTTTTTTTTAGTAAATCGCGCGTGAGATATTGTGTCATGATGCCGGGCTCGCGCTATTATCTGGTATTCGTGGACAATAGAAATAGTCATTCTTACACTTTTCCATAAATATCAGGCAATTCTATATCAGAGTCGAGAAGATTACGTTACGTTACAGTTTACATACTCAAATTTTGGCAATAATGACGTGCAGATACAAAGTATTGAACGTGAATGCTTAATTTCTGTGGACACCGACGCGCTTTGTCTCCGTTCCACGTGGGCGGTTCGGGCCGGCTTTGTTTACATTACGCTTCGTGTGCGTAATACCGCATTTTCCGACGTCGTGAAATAAAATTTCGTATGATACGCGTGCGAAAAACCTTGTATCGTAATGTACTATTATATTGTCGAGAAGTGTTTGCAATTCGCTCTCATTTTTCGGAAACTTATGGAAGTGCGGATGAAATATTGTTAAAGTGAAAATCAACTTTTCAACTTTCGAAGAGACCGACGGGCTGTGTTAACGGTCGCCGCGTGAAAGCGCTTCGGCTACTTTGCTTACACCCATTACTATGGGTGCGCACCGGCAGACCAGCCGCCCGGCTGGCCGGCTTTGTTTACGTTCTGCAACGGTCATTCCGTCACCTTCATGTTTGCGGGCATCGACTGACTTTGGCCCAGCGTGTATCTGTATTAAGGAATTAAGGTAGCTCTACGTAAAACGATGTTTAATGCCCTCAAAAGTGAAAATTACAATAATATTTCAAATACTTCTTGACGGTATAAAAACGTGAAGAAATTAAGTGAGAGGAAAAAATCAAATAATTAAGAAAAAAAGATTGATTTCAATCTTTTTTCAATCAATCTTTTAAAGAACATGAAAATGTTATAAAAAAAAAATTCATAAAAAAAATTGTTTAATAAATTACCGATTCACCAAACTTTTTTTTAAAATAAAAATAAATATAAGCATGGCACGAGCGGATGCAATGTAGTCATTAGTTAAACACAAGATAGCTTATAACCTTAAGATCAAATTGAAAATGTAATTTGATATTATTTTCACCAAAGTTCTCTACTTGCGAAGTTAATTTCAAAAAGAAGCATTTCATGAAGTTATTTAGACTACATGTCAAATTATAATTTTTTCCATGCCGATATTTTTTATATCGTGTTGGAATTAATTTGAATATTGCGATCTTTCGCGCCTATTGGAGTATTGTAACTCTGTCGGCAGCGCCGCCAAATTACCTGTGTGCTTGCGCCGGTGGACCCCGGGTTCGTGGGCCGTTACCGCGCGTTTGGTTGTCGGGTCATTCGCTCGACAGCCACGATGTAAACATCTACCGAATATACTGTTTCTCTCTCTATCGCTGTGTTCGAGTTATTCTCGTTGTCGAGACCGCCTAGCTTTTGCGCCAACATATCGCGAAGTACTTTTTATCACGACGTTTATGCTATGCAAAATAACAGGAGCGCGAGCGAAGCGAGCGCGTTGTTGCTAGTATAAATAAAAACCAGTGTATCTGCGTCTTGAATCGGTCCGATAAATACCGATAGAAACCAATAAGAATGATCGGTCAATTTCTAGTGGAAACTATCCGCATCTATCTGAGTCGTGAAACGGCCCGATAGATGCCTATTGGGATCTATTGATATCCGTCGGCGTTTTGGAGTTGGCCGTTCAATTTATGTAGAGAGAGGTGGGGCTAGTGGTATAATCCGAATCCGCACGGATTGAGTTTTTATTGGAAAATACTGATTTCTATTGATACCCCGCTGCGGTGGAAAAGGCCGATTCGAACCAATACAAATCCGGGTCAACTATGCGTAAAGATACAATTAAGGCATTCTGCAAAGTGGTGTGTCCAGTTAAATCCCGATAAGAAAATGAGTGTATTTAAATCTGGAGGTCCATAAACATGCAGATACGTTCCAGTCATTTTTATATAGCTCGATCCGAGTTCACACGGATTCTTTTTTCATTGGATAATACTGATACCGACAGTTATCTTTGCATTAGAGAGAACATGATAGAAATATAATAGGCTTAAATATTACACAAATCTGGAAGTACATGAAGCTTCCGATACAAAGCAGTCGCATATTTCTCGTGTTTTTGTTAATCCAGATAGAATCCGATTAGAATTTCATCGGCGTTGGAGACTATCAGCTATTCTAGATAAAGAATCATCAACTGCTGTTTTTTTTTCTATCGGATTTTATACGTATTCAACACATGTATGTAAAATCCGATATAAATTAGAATTACAACCTACCTGAAGCTATTTGGAAACCCAGGGCAAAAACACATCATGATACGATAGAATTTTTTTTTTTCTATCGGTTTCTATCGGATGTTTTCAACAGGGTAATCACCACTCTAAAGTGATATAAGGGCAAATATAAGAAAGTTATATGTGAACTAAGGTAAAATATGAGTATGCTGCAAGTTTTAGCCAAATGACTCTATTGACTGCGAAGATTAACAGCCGGACACAATTTTTTATTTAATGATAGGAGTGTTGTAGGTATTCACCACTTAAAAAAGGTGCAAAAAAAAAACTCAATAAGGGCATTAGAATTAAGTTGATTCAGAATTATGTTGCAAGTTTTAGCCAAATTCTTCTGTCGATGGCGAAGATTGAGACACGTATACAATTTGACGACCAAAAATGCCAATTTTCTTCAAGTGAACACCTGCATAAAATCATTGAAAAATTACCATACTTCATGGGCATACTTCAAAATGCTAGACTAAGAAAGATTCTAAATTTTTACTTGTTCGGCCTGTTCAGTCCAGAGCCACTAAGTTATACGGACGTCCGGGTAACACAAAACTGGTCTGAAGGAAAAAATACATTTAGTAATGAAATTTCTATGTTCTATTATGTCAAGAATATGTATTTTGTCATGTTTAAGAAATCTGAAATAAAAAGAAGTAGATAAATAAGAATTATATCAACATTTTCCTTTAAAAACGTTTTTTCACCCTTGGAAAGCGAATTCAATAGGCACTCCTGGTGCGTTTTTTTTAAACGTGAGAGCCTAAAAATGTAAAAAATAAAAAAAACCTGACGTCATGTGGAAAAATCATATCGACAAAAACAATTGGACCAAAATTTTCGTAATTCAACTCAGTTTACGGTAAAAAAAATCATACAATTTTTTTTATTTTTTATTTAGATTATTCTTATCGTAAACTGTATTGAAATACGAAAATGTTGACCTAGTTATTATTGTCGATATGATTTTTCTACTTCACGCCAGATATTTTTCATTTTTTTTATTTTTTATTTTATGGATCGACCAAATATGACAATTAAATTCTCAAAAAATGTCAAGATGCTCTGTTTAACACAGTCAACGATATAAAATAATTAGGCGAATATTGGAAGAAAAAAAATCAATTACGCGAAAACTGTAGTAAAACTTTACAAATTGCTTCCTCAGCATTTTACTCCTTCAACGATGCTTCCTCTATGAGGAAGTGTGTTGATCAATATTGGCTTCCTCATAGAGGAACCATCGTTAACGGAGTAAAATGCTGACGAACCAATTTGCAAAGTTCTACTGTGCAGGCTTGTTTTGATTGAGTTGTCATACAAATCCACAGATTCATTTCAAATTTGTGTCCGATCCTTGTTTCATAATAGTCGATGTGCGGAACAAATTAGAACTTCGTATCACGTAATTTGCACGAGCCAGCGCGAGAACGAGATTTAAAAAAAAACTAAAAATGCCATAAAATTTAAACGGCTCAACAGATTTGCGTCAAATTTGTACTCAAACCTTGGTTCATGGTTGTCCATATGTGAACCAAATTTGAGATACTTCTGCAACAAATGTTAAAAATTTGTTATTTTCGTCACGGCATTTTTTTATTTTTCATGCAGCAAAATCGAGATTTACCGACATAATGATTGTTTATTTGATGAAATTTATCACTGATAATCAATAAACGTGATGACGCGTTAAAAATCGCAGTCGGATGGCTCAGAATGGATAGGAGTTGAAGTACTTACAGACATTATAAAAAAAATTGAAATTGCAATAACATTTAAACCGCTTTACCGATATCCGCCAAGTTTGGTAGAGATCATGATTTGATAGTAGTCCATTTGCATACAAAATTTCAGCCCGATATCTTATAATTTGCAGAATTTGTAGCGTAAAAACGATTTTTTCAAAGATTTAAGAGTGTTGTAAAATCTGAATTTTTTAATCGATTCGCGTCATCTACAATCCCAAACGTTGTTCTATGATAGCCTACTCGCGTGACAAATTTGGAGAACATATAACGAAAATTACGACAGTTATCGCGCGACCAATGAAATCTGCACATACATACACACACACACACACGCACACACGCGTGTGTGTGAGCGTGTGTACGTGTAAAAAGCTTTATTACGGTGAAAAAAATGGTTCACGATAACAAAGCTTCCTCCATGAGGGAGCAAAAATGGATAAAATGAGTTCTCTATCTTGGGTTTATGCTCAAAATGTTTGGGTCTCAATGTAGTATTCCCCGGGGCCATGCGTGTCAATCAGCGAGTAGAGGGGGTCGACCAGGAACACGAGGCCCTAAGGCCGGATATATTCATTAGAGACGACGTGGCCCGAACCGCCACCATCATTGATGTCACAATACCATTCGAGAACCAAGCACAGGCGTTCGAGGACGCACGGGTGGGAAAAATCCAGAAATACACGCCCCTTGCTAAGAACCTGGCGCGACAGGGCTACGTCGTGAAGATAGAGGCGTTTCTGGTGGGCGCCCTCGGCGCGTGGGACCCGGCGAACGAGCGCGTCCTCAGACTCCTCAGAGTGAACGCACGATATGCGTCCATGATGCGGAGGCTGATGGTCAGCGACATGATCCGCTGGTCCCGAGACATTTATGTCGAAAATGTGTCGGGGGTTCGGCAATACAAAAATTAGAAACACAGAAAACAGCGAAAGAAAGAAGCCAGCTCGCGACCGGGGCACATCACGAGAAGTAAATATAAGGCAACAATAAGACTGAGTGGGCGCACTGATGGTTAGGGAAACAATGTACATAAAGATGAGAGGAGCGCAGAGGGAAAGGCAAAAAAAAAAGGCCAAAGCCCTGTACAAATGTAAAAGTATAAACAGCTAAACATGTCGACGAGGAGAGAGGCAGTGGGAGGTTGTACCCCCTCAGAGGAAAATTGGCTCTGAGAATAAGCGGTATAGGGTGAACATGCCAGTGGAAAGACACCCGCCAATGAATGGACGGTCTAGCACATTAAGCCGCTTATTGAGAAAGTGAAGGATAATGTATCGACGGCAGGTTTACTTTTCGTTTCCTTGTACCTTCAGAGAGATCGCCCAGTTATTAGATGACTTTTAATGTTTACTATTTTTAAGAAATGACACAAATTCTTGCGCATGAGCTCAGTCGTCTTGGAACAACACACCAAACACGTAGAAAATCGTCATTTCTAGAATAAGATTTTCAGAGCGAGTTTTATCCAATTTTTTGTTGAAAATTATTCGATTGAATAAAATAAAGTCCAGAGAATCATTTCCGCGTCTCGAAAGTCGAGATCGGTGCACGAAAAGACTTATTATCACGCGTCCACGTACTGGCATATTCATATGGCGTAAAACGTAGTGAATGGACAACAGTCCATCCATTGGTTTACCCCGTACACAGCTTTTGCCAATGAATGGACGGTTTCCACAGAAATGATAGGGATTGTCTTATATTTGAGGTATTGTATATCATACCATATGTGACTAATTGTGGGACTAATTAACGAAAGATATCTTTCACTATTTGCGGTGTCAATATCTGCAATTAACGTTGGCGCCACGATTTTTGGTTTTACCCATGTAACATTTTTACTCATGTAGTTTTTTTATTTTACCCATGTGTTGCTCAGCATTTGTTACATTATTTTTTAGCATATGTTTCTTTCTATACCGTCTATTTATTGGCCAAAATCCCGTTAACTCACTGGAAAAAATAGCGTCCATTCACTGGGTTGAAATCATCCACTTATTGGCAAGAACGTCTATTCACTGGGGTTTTCTGCATTATCGTGTTTAATCTTTGATATAAAATTTATCATAAGTCAAATGTAGTTTACAATTATATAAATCGAAAGAGTAAATTATTACAAATCCGATGGTCTCGAAGTACTTTTAAATCGGGACAGATATTACAGAGTTACGGATGGCTGAAGTAGCCGGATTGCTTAAGCGTTCACCCACTGGCATGCTCACCCTATTCGTGATTTCTTTGTATTGAAATCGGCGGGGCCCAAATTAGTGAAATGGTCCCTTTTCATGGTGAAATACGTAAAAAAAAAACACATTTTTTTTATTTTGATTATTTTTACTGCAAACTGTATTAAATTGCGAAAATGTTGATCTAGTTATTTTTGTCGATATGATTTTTACACCTGACGTCAGATTTTTTTTCATTTTTTTCATTTTTTATTTTATGTATTGACCAATTATGACAATAAAATTTTCAAAAAATTCACAGATTGTTCGTTTGACATAGTAAACGATATACAAAAATTAGGCGAAGATTGAATTCGGTCGGGTTTTTTGCTGTCCAAAATATCGTGGAATGACCCATATAGTACTAAAGAGGACATTTCCCGCTTTAGTAAGGAATTTTAACGGGTTTTCTGTTTAAAAACACTGTTTATAGTACTGATGCGAAAATTATCCGCTTTAATAATGAATTTTATTAAATCGATCATTTATTCCGCCGTCTTCACGCGGTCATATGACCGATCCGAGGAAATAATGAGAAAACAGTTATTTTATACTTTCCGTTAGGAACAATTTGCCACCAAACGTTTTAAATACGATAATCGTGACTACCAAACGATTTCGCATCAAATGAGACTTATTACAAATGAATAAGTTAAAAAAAATCGGCTTACGTCACACAATATTTTAAAGCCACCAATGACCACTGAACGACCACCAATAGATTTGAATGAAAGAAGGGGGCGGGGGAGGTTCGATTTCGTTACAAGACATGACCGTCATGTGACCGACATTTTCGTGTTAACGAATTCTGTAATGTTCAATGTCGGGCATTTTTGCTGAGCGTCAAAACTATGTTCAAATTATATCAAAACAGCTATATAGCTGCACAGTGATCATTATTTTTTTATTGGTTACAATATTGTCATTTTTTTAAGAGATAAGCCTAAGGATTTCTAGCCAAGTTCGAAAAAATTCGCGAATCTGCAAATTTTCTCGGACAATAAACAATGTGGAATATAAATTTATCGCGTTTAAAACCTAGGCTGCAAGACGAAAAAAATGACCAATTAGAACGAGGATCCTCGGCCAATAGGATGATGATTTATCGGTCGGTATAGCAGTGATGGTAAAATACTTAAATAAATAAATATTTTTTTGTTGATTCATGAATAGCAGCAACATCGAACGTCGATTAATCACCTACGTGAAGTTTGCCGGTAATTTTAAGGAATCCAATTATGAATCACTGTAATCGGTTGGTAATCGATTGGTAATCGATATGAATGTCCACCAAGCCAGAATTTTCCAAGTCCCGCATAGGAACTGGAGGTGGACTCTTCTAAGACCATTAAGGGACCTAAGGGTGAATTATTTTGAGAACCCCGTAGCAACAGCTGCCGTAGCAACCGTTTATATAGCAATTGCTACCATATCAACCGTACGCATAGCAACCGTTGCTATGGAGTTAGCTACAGATCCAGAAGTGTAGTCCGGCTCGATAGCCTGAGGAGGCATTTCTAGGGGGGACCTAGAAAAATCCGGGCTTGGAGGGAGGGGGGCTTATGGAGGGACTTAGAAAAAATACAAGCTAGGGCCGCTAGCCTTTATTAGGGCAAGCTAGCCTTTATGTGTTCCCCGGCTATAACCAAGAAATAACTCGCGACCTTTGCCTGTATATCTTTTATGAGAGGGGGGTGGGGCTTAGTAAAGTCTACGGTGGCATTTAGAAAAATTTGGGCTTAAGGGGGGCCCTTATAGGGGGACTTAGAAAAATTCGGGTTTGAGGGGGGGTCTTTATAGGGGGTCTTAGAAAAATTCGCGCTTGAGGGGAGAACATATAGGATGGACTTAGGAAAAATACCGGCTAGGGGGAGGCATTTATAGGGGGAAACAGAAATATTCGGTTTTAGAAAGGGCGGTGAGGGGGGGGGGGGGGGCGTTCGTTGTTAGTTTGTTGTTAGGTGTCAGGTAGCGACTGTACCCGAGGAATAACTCGCAACCTTAGCCTATCCATCCTTTATAAAAGTGCATTAATTGGGGGTGACTTCAAACAGTTCAGGGGCAGTCATTTATAGGGGGACGTAGAGAAATTCGGATCTGCGGGAGGGGGGGGGGGGCGGCTTTATAGGTGAACTTAGAAAAATTCGAACATGAGGGGGGCGTTCATTGGGGAAAATTCTTAGAAAAATTCGCGCTTGAGGGAGGCTTTTATAGAGGGCCTTGGAAAAATTCAGGCTTGAGAAGGGGCTTGGGGGGGGGGAGCGCGCGAAGCGCGGGGGGGGGGGGGGCGAAGCCCCCCCCCAGGGGTTGGCGCGCGAAGCGCGCAGGGGGCAGAGCCCCCCTAGTAAGAAATTAATAAAACCGCCCTAGCAGATCGACCAACCACGAAAAATCCAACCAGGTCGGTTTAGAACACGAAAACAACCAGTATTTTGAAGAAAACAACCACCGACAAACCGTGTTCTCAACTAAATCTCAGTTGGTCGGTGGTTGGTTTCGATGAAATACTAGTTGATCCCGTGTCCTAAAACGACCCGGTGGGGATCATAGTCGGTATACGGTTGGACCGAACTGTTAGGGCGTGAACGCAGTTGTAATTTGGTGATTACGATTGTTTTATAATAAATAAATTAAATCGAGAGATACATCAGCCACTGTGACAGGTGAACATTCAGAGACGAAAACAGACCAAAAAACAGCGAATGCAGTGAAAAGATCCAGTGAAAATAAGCAAATAACAAATAATTCAATATAAAATATACATTATTCATTTATATTACCGATGTGTGTCAATCGAAATGAGGTCAAAACACGGTGTCTCCGGTAAAAGAGTCTTGAAGCGTCTCGTGTCGGTCGGTAAAGTAGGTTTTGTCTACACTGGAACCTCTTATAGCGCACAACCTCATAACGTACATTGGGAAACGTATCAGCGCTGTGATTGGATGATTTCGCGAGAGAGAGTGAGAGGCACGAACGTTTCGCGTGCCTGATTGGCTCTTCACTTAGCGTACATTCTTGGAACACCAGTGTGAAAAGATGAATGTGAGACGCCGGATTGCAGTTGAAATTATATATTTATTAAGCGAATTTATTAAGCGGAAAGATATGACACACGTGGGGACTGTAACCGGCAAAGGGCCGGTGGAGAGTGAGGGGTGAGGGGCTCGTACGGCGTGAGTCGAGCAGAGTCGGTACAACTTGAGTCGTTGTCCTCCAACATTCCCCCTCAACGACGAATGATTAATCCGGACATCCCTCTTAGAGTTTCCAGCTTCTGTGGTCCCAACGGCTTGGTCAGCATGTCGGCAATCATGTTCTCGCTCGCGCAGTATTCGAAAGTCACTGTTTCGTGATCGGCTTGGCTTCTCACGAAGTGATATTTCGTGTCGATGTGTTTCAGGTTGCTGCTGAATTTTCGATTTTTGATAAATTTCAGGCAGCTTTGGTTGTCCTCGAACATTTTCGTTGGTCCGATTTGTGGCTCCCCGAAGTCTTCCAGGAGCTTTCGTAGCCAGACGCATTCCTGGCAGGCTTCGGCTAAAGCTACGTATTCTGCTTCGGTGGAGGATACGGCGGTGCAGGTTTGTTTACGACTCGCCCAGGTGATAGTGCCTCCGTTGTATTTGAAGATGAACCCTGTGTTCGATTTTCGGTCTTTCGGGTCTTGAGCCCAGTCCGCGTCAGCAAATCCGACCAGTCGTCCATCATCTCCGTTGTTCGGTGCTCCGAGTGATAGGACGAGTGATTTTGTGCCGCTCAAATATCGCAGCACTCTTTTGACCTCGTTCCAATCATCTTGCGTTGGTTTTGCAACGCGTTGGCTGAGTATTGCTACGCTGGCTGCGATATCGGGACGTGTGTTTACCGATATGTAGAGCAATGCTCCGATGGCTTCTCTGTATTTCTCGTTGTTGTCTAGTGGCTCTTGGCCTTCGGTGTGCTTGTAATATCCGGGGTCGAGAGGTACTTTTGATGGCTTGGCGTCTTGTACCCCGTAAAGATTCAAAATCTTTTGTATATATGTGGCCTGATTAAGGCAATAAATTCCGTTGTTGTTCCGCGTAACTTGTATTCCCAGATAGTGCTTCAGTTCGCCGAGATTAATCAGGTCGAAATGTTGCACGAGAAAGTTACTTGTTTCTTCAATTTGATGTCTTCGCTTGGAGGTGACGAGCATGTCGTCCACATAAACGACGAGATATATGCGGTCGTCTTGAGTGTGTTTACTGTATAGACAGGGGTCGTTTTCGCTTCGTTTGAAACCTCCGTTTTTTAGTGTTTCGTCGAGTTTCGCGTTCCAGACTCTGGCTGCTTGCTTGAGTCCGTATATGCTTTTCTTTAACTTACAGACCATATTTTTTCCGAGTCCAGTTTCATATCCTGGTGGCTGTTTCATGAATATATCTTCCTTCAATTCCCCGTTCAAGAAGGCGGTTTTTGCGTCGTAATGATAGATGAGCAGATTTTCCTTCCCGGCGACCGCTAGTAGAGTCCTGAGGGTTGTCTGTCTCACGACTGGTGCAAAAACTTCGTCATAATCTTTTCCGAATTTTTGCGAAAACCCTTGTGCCACGAGGCGGGCTTTGTATTTCGTGATTTCTCCTTTCTCGTTTCTTTTGATCTTGAAAACCCACTTAGAGCCCACGATGTTATGTCCTACAGGAGCTTCTGTCAATTCCCACGTCCCGGTGTCCGTTAATGACTCGATCTCCTCGTCCATCGCGGCTTGCCAGCGTACCGAGTCTTTGCTGGCTAGGGCCTGATTTCGTGTCTTCGGTTCTTCGTTTGCTTCGGTGATAAGTTTAGCTGCAGGCTCGTACCTAACAGGTGGCACTCCTCTTGTTGCTCGTTCCGATCTTCTCGGGTCCAATTGTTCTTCTGCCTCTTCGTAGTCACTCGGCAAATAGTCCGGATCCTCGAGGTTACTCGTCGACGGTTCCGACGCCGAAGTCTCAGCTGTGCAGTCGAGCGTCGAGCTCATTAAATTCAGTTGGTGCCCGTTGACTTGTGCATCGGTTGTATCAAGCGTAGAGCTGTCGAGCGTTTCTTCTCCGTTGCCTTCTGGCTCCTCGCGGCTGTGGTTGAAACTCACGACGATCTCCGACGAATTTTCCAGGGCCTTTTTTCCTTCAGTTTTCTGTTTTTCGTCCTTTTTCTCGATGTCGTGTCCTTCGGTGCTTCCCTCGAGGGATCTCACGTCTCTGGAGATCACGATCTTGTTCGTGGATTTATCCAGCAGTCGATACGCCTTAGATTCGTCCGAGTACCCCACGAAGGTCAGTTTCCTTGCCTTTACATCGAGTTTCTTCCGTAGTTCGTCCGGTATATGCGCGTAAGCCTCGCTTCCGAAGATTCGTAGGTGCTGGACGTCGGGCTTCCTCGAATACCACAGCTCGAATGGCGTCTTGTCTGTCGCTCTTGTGGGAAGGCGATTTTGCAAATAATTCGCTGTAATGACCGCTTCGCCCCAGTACCGGTTGTTCATCCCCGCATCCAGAAGCATACAGCGCGCCATTTCCACGATGCTCCGATTTTTGCGTTCGGCGACTCCATTTTGTTGCGGAGAATATGCCGCTGTGTGTTGAACTTGAATTCCCTCCTTCTTCAAGTATTGCTGCATCTCGTTATTCACGTATTCCCGTCCTCGATCCGACCTTATGACCTTCGGTTTCCTGCCAAATTCGGTTTTCATTTGCTCAACAAATTCCATGACTCGTTGGTTCACATCCGATTTATTTTTCATGAGCCAAACTCGTGTGAATCGGCTGTAGTCGTCGATAATCGTAAGCATGTACCTGTTTTTACCTGGCGTCATGGTTGGCATTGGCCCGCAAACATCGGTGTGGACTAGATCGAGAATCGATTCCGTGTTACTCGTCGAGACTTTCGGAAAGGGTTTCCGTGCGAGCTTTCCTTCGATGCAGCATTCGCAGATCTTCCTGATACCACAGTCCACGATTTTCACTCCTGTGGCGAGTTGCTTGGCGGCGAGCTTCTCGATAGCTCGCATATCCCGGTGTCCGAAGCGTCGGTGCCAAGAATGTTGGCAATTCGAACTATGTTTTCCCTCTTCGCTCGTCCTTGACGCTACTTTTGCTTTTTCCACCGTCCTTAGCTCGTAGAGGCCAGATCCCGCAATGCCGCTGACGATCTGCGATCCATCCCTTTCAATATGACATTGATTGTTATTAAATTTGACTGTATATCCCTCGTTCGCGAGCTTCTTTACCGACAGTAGGTTCCCTTCCAGCGACGGCACGTAGAGGACATTTTTTACGGTTATGTTTATTTCCTCATTTTTGTCATTAAGACACTTTATCGTACCTGAGCCTGTCCCTTTCGATGGGGCCTTTTTCCGATCTGCGAGTGTGACCGATCCCTCGACACTCTTCAGTTCTCCAAAGAAGCATCTGTCACTCGACATGTGACTTGTCGCACCGGAGTCTATGTACCATGAGCCTGTTCCGCAGTTGCCTGTACGCAGTGAAAAACAATATTCGTTATTATTTTCCTGAACAGCTCGGGTCGTTGGTTCTTTACTCTTTTCTTTCTTTGCCTTCCACTTTAGAAATTTGCGACATTCTTTCTTCTGATGACCGAGCTTTTTGCAGAAGAAACAAGTTGTTTCGGCTTGACTCTGCAACTGCGACAGATTTCCATGCGTAGCTTTCATCGCTGCGGCACTGGATCCATCCAGCATCTCTGATCCTTTACGTCTGCGATACTCATCGATGAGTTTGCCTTTTACCAGCTCGAGCGTCAACTCTGTCTCAGATCTGCTCTCCAGCGCAGTGATCAGCGTGCTGTATGAATCTGGCAGGCTACTGAGGAGCATGGCGACAACTAAATGATCCATCAATTTTTCCCCCAATGCAGTCAATTTTTCAACCATATCGGTCATGGCGCTTATGTGTGATTCCATGTCACCGTCGTCCAGCAGCCTCAGGTTGCAAATCTTTTTGAGTAGAAAAACCTTACTTGTTAACGTCGACTTCTCGTGGTAATTTTTCAAGGATATCCAGGCCTCCTTTGCAGTAGCAGCTTGACGAATGTGGACGAGTTGATTGTCCTCGACGAGCAATCCGATGGTGGCACGTGCTTGCCCATCTCTCTTGGTCCACTGCGCTGTCGCGTCTGAAGGTCGGTCTTGATTTACCGTGTCCCACAGGTCTTCCTTCATGAGCAATAGTTCCAACTTATACTTCCAGACTTGATAATTCTCACTGTTCAACTTCGTGATCGCGAACCGCGTGGAGTCCGACATCCTAACCTCAAAAAAAGTTTTTCGGCTCACGATATTTCTTTATTTACTTTCCTCGGTGCCTGGGCCCATAACCTCTTGGAACACCAGTGTGAAAAGATGAATGTGAGACGCCGGATTGCAGTTGAAATTATATATTTATTAAGCGAATTTATTAAGCGGAAAGATATGACACACGTGGGGACTGTAACCGGCAAAGGGCCGGTGGAGAGTGAGGGGTGAGGGGCTCGTACGGCGTGAGTCGAGCAGAGTCGGTACAACTTGAGTCGTTGTCCTCCAACATACATGTCCCCGCATTTCGAACGCTATGAGAGGTTGTTACACGCACGCTCGTCCCAAAAATATAAATAAACAACCCCCATCGCGGATTTTGCCCGACGAAATTACCCCGTTAAATTCTCGAATTTTCAAATCAAACCCGATGAAAATCGGTTAATAAATACGCCCGTGATCGCCCGCTACGTGATTAAAAAAAAACCGGCCGGCGCGCCAGGGGTACTATTCCGAGATATGACTCCGCCGCTCATAGAGTCATAAGCGACACGAGCGCCGATAGCGACTGTCGCCCCAGCGACAAAACACTGGTTCTCAACTCGTGGACACGTGAAGCCAGGGACGTCTATCTTTGTGCTTAGAACCTATGCTTATAACAGTGTGACTGGAACAGTGCATACATAACCCCAAATGCACCTCATGGGAGATGAGGTGCATTTGGGGTTACTTATTGGATTTTGCTCATCAGATATCAGCGGTAAGTTTATTAACTGGAATTGAATAAAAATTATACATTAATGCTTGTATTTTAGTATCCCTAAACATTTAGTGGCGGTACATTCAAGGGTTTCCCCTTGAATGTACCGCCACTAAATGTTTAGGGATACTAAAATACAGGGCAGGGGTGACAGTACATTCAAGGGTTTCCCCTTGAATGTACTGTCACTGAATGCTTACATAACCCCAACTTTTTTGTCGCGGATTTCGCTCACGGCGTAAAAAGAAGCACCGTAATGCTTAGACTAAACGGTTCATCTTCGTGGACTGGCGACAATAAAATAAATAAATAAAATAAATAAATAAAACTCACATGTCCACCATCATAATCATCATCCTCACCAGTGTCGCAACAGGCGTGGCGAAGAATCTTTTGAGTCGAGGCCATGGATCCCCAGGAACTAGAGACGTTTACTGTGCCTTATCCCTCGATCAGGAGGAAATATTTCGTACCACCACGATGGAGAGGACCCACAAGTGAGTTTTGCCGCAAGGGAATTTTGATTTTATTTTATTTTTTTTAATATGCACTCCCAGAGTGACCGAGTTACCTCAAAAGGTGCATCGAAAAATGTTTTAACTATGTCGAATGCTTACAAAACACTGCGAATCCATGGTTTTAGGCAGTTACATAGCCATGTCTTTTCTGCCCTTTTGGAGGTAACTTGGGGGTCTTTCTTTTTAAAGCAAAATATTAGCCGTCTCGGTTTCCGCAAGATCACAATAATCGGACAACACTTGTGCATGCGATTGTGTTTATTTGACGAGTAAAAAGTCTGTGGTAAGCATCCAAAGGAGACAGACATAACGAGAAGTCAATATGTTTGTCATTGGAAGCAACATCGAACATTTATTGCAGGGCTTGGATGCCTCAATGATTTTTTTTATTGTCTTTCTTCATTCTTTTTACATGAATTTAGAAATTAGTGTTCGTTCGTGATTTTTGAGCCTCTAGTAATGTTTCGCAATGTTGTTGCAGTCCCTTCTTCGGCGAGGAGTTCCAATTAGCGGTACCGCGAAAGTTTCGCTACCTGGGAATCTACGTTTACGACAGAGATAGGTACTTGAAGCAGGACAAGATCGTCGGCAAGGTGGCGATAAAGAGAGAGGACTTGACGACCTACCACAACAAGGAAAATTGGTTTCCATTAAGGCCGGTAGACGCGGATTCCGAGGTGCTCGCGCTGCAGCCTCAAGTCGGGACTCACTTGGAGCTCGCGCTGCAGCCTCAAGTCGGGCACTCTCAGCCCAAGCTCACTGTCCGGTAAGTTCCCCTCAATTTCATCCGTCAATATTGCCAGTAAAAAATAAACAAAATTCACTTCGCTAAACGAACGAACATTCGTCACTTTCAGAGTCATCGAGTGTAGCGAACCGACCATTAAAAACGGCGGCTGTGATCCATTCGCTCCTGTCACTGTACTGTACAGCAATGGCACCAAATATCAAAAACGCACTAAAGTCAAGAAGAAAACTGTATCACCGTATTTCAATGAAACATTCGTTTTCGAGGTGAGCAGCTTGATCGATAATAGTAGTTTTATCCTCCTACTTTAATTAATAATTAATAACATAATAACGAATTGATACAAACATTTCTTATTCAATCTCGAATAATTTTCTAGAAAAAAAGTTATTAAAAAAATTAAATTAAATCGTTGCAACCATAGATTAACGATATCTTTCGTTTACTTTTGTCAGCCCGAATTGACTGAATCTAAGGACAAGGATGTGTCGCACTATTCGATCGATGGCGAGGTCGGCGAGGTGGTCGTCGGTCTTTGGCACGCGTCGCCGGGTATGGGCAAGCAGTCGGCCTTCCTGGGCGAGGTTCGCGTAACTCTTCGCGGTCTTTAGAAGCAGCCGACGAGCGCAACAACCGCCTGGTACTTCCTGCAGCCACGGGCGGTGAAACACCGCCCAAGCAAAATAACGAGTAACTCCACTCCGCCCGGCACGCTTCCCGGCCTCGGATCTCTCTGTCTGAAGATCCACTATACCGCCGATCATGTCTTTCCCTCGAAGATGTACGACAGACTCCGGCAACTTCTTCTCCAGGGCGTCAACATACAGCCCATAACGTCCTCGGCGGTTTATATACTCGGAGAAATCGTCTCGAGCAAAATGGAGGCCGCTCAACCGCTCGTCCGGGTGCTTGTTCATCATGGTCAACTTGTCTCGGTCATGCGGGCTTTAGCTAGTCACGAAATCTCGAAATTAACGTGAGTCACACATTTTTTCGTTAATTCGAGTGCGAGATGTTCTGGTGTCTGCGCGAGCTCGCCGCGACACACTTACCCAAGAACAAAGAAGCGCGTTACTCGGTCATAAGCGGCTTCATATTTCTGCGGTTCTTCGCGCCTGCGATTCTCGGACCACGACTATTCGACATCACGAATGAACAAATTGTAAGCAATTGACGCGCACGTGTTTTTATTTTTCGCGCTTTCTACGCGTTATTCTCGCACCGACTGGAGGCTGATTTTTATCGCAACTTTTCCTTCGGTTCCCAGGATACTCAAACAAATAGAACTTTAACGCTCATCTCGAAGACAATCCAGAGCCTCGAGAATTTTGGTCAGTTGTCGAGGAGGCGCTGGAAGTGTCTGCAAGGAGGAATACATGGAGTGCGTTTACAGGTAATTTATCCCGTACTTTATTTCGAAGTGTGTATCTATTTGCGATGCGGAAACTAGAGGCAGAAAGTAATTTGGGTTTGGCACTTCCAGGGAATTTTATACGGAGAAGCACATCCGGATGCAATATCAAATAATAATATATCTAAATGCGGAAATTTGTGATTTTCAGTTGTCGAGCGGTGTCGGAAATTGCTCCGGGATGCAGCGAAGTGTCGCCGGGAATCGAGGCAGGCCTGCGCATCGTTCTCGATTCCGATCGTGATCTCCAGCGGATTCATTCGCTCATATTCACGAATATGCCGAGGCGAGAAACTTTGATGAGCGCGTGCGAGTGTCAGGCTGTGTACGGTGCGAGCGAAATGTGCGTTTTACCCGGCGGCGGCTCGCCCATCGAGGACGTTCCCTCGTGCTTTAAGACTTTAACCGCACTGAGAGAAGCCGCTTTTGCGCTACAGCACGAGCACGGAGCATACTTCAAGAAACTGGCTCGTGACACCAAATGCGGCAGCAAGTGAGTATTGTCGCACGACGATCTTTTTCGCATTATTCTCATTCACTATAAGTGCGTTCTCAGCATCGCGAATGAAGCGAATTGTCATTAAGGGGCTGCTGGAGTAGATTTTTTTACCAACTGGTCGGTAAAAAAGTACGGTTTCGTAGTTTACGGTATACGTCGTTATTGAATTACAAAAATGTCTCAAATTGCACAGGATTTTTATATCAATGTAGGCGAATCGGCGTAGATTCTCGTTTTTCGTATGGGATTCCTGGGAATCTTTATATAATACGATAAAGGTGGCAGTTGACAGTTCTAGCGGCCATATTGGTTTTTGATAGGCTTACAAATTTACGATTTTCTTTGTTTTTCAAGCGTTTTCACCCAAAATTCGAGTCTACGCCGATGCGCCTATGTTGATATTATAATACTGCACAATTTGAGACATTTTTGTAATACAATAACGACGTATACCGTAAACTACGAAACCGTACTTTTTTTACCGACCAGTCGGTAAAAAAATCTACTCCAGCATCGCCTTAAGATGCTTCTCGTGTCGCGGTCCTTGAGTAAACATCAGACTGCGCGTTCGAATTTACATGTAATGTGGATCTCGTGAATGAATTAGTCTGAATTTTGATTTTCTGAAAAAAAATATAGAGTTAACCCATCTGTAAAAAAATCAGATAACGTAAAGATAATGATAATGATGATAATGATGATAATAGATTGATGAACGAAGGAGCCTGGGCGCCCGCGAATCGGTGTAACGTCTGGCAACGTTGCTATCAAGGCCTCGACTTTAACGGCCGCAAGCTCCACGATTCATAGTGGTACAAATATTTTCCCCCACCATGGACTTTTCACATATCATTCCCTGGGATGTCTACCTCAGTAAATTCAGTCGTGAAGAAGCGTTCAACGCGTGCAAATGGATCTTGAAATTCAGCAAGAAACGAACGGTTCCGACCGTGATTTCTTCTCTTCGGATATGTATGTTTAATACGCTTAATTCGTTTCTTTAATTTATTTCGTTGTTATATTAGTTGTGTAATGTACTTTTTTCAGACCCAGCGTCCTGGTCACAATGCTGAGAGCGAAGGCCAACGGCAGGCAACTCGAGCATCTCCTCGCGTACATGGAAAATCATCGCGACTTCGCAGCCGGCCGATTATTAGGTCCGAATGGCGCACGGCGGGCGAAAAAAATTTGGGACGACTTGGCTGCGAATCTCAACACGCTAGGTCACCAAAAAAACGTTAAGCAATGGCAAAAGGTATTTATTTATCTATTTATTTTACTCTTATTGTTTAAAAACACCTCTTGCATAACATTCAATACTTTTTGTATTTATACTGTAAAAATAATTTTTTTATTATTTTTTAGACGTGGGGCGATGTAAAGCGCAGGGCTCGTGCTCGTAATGCGAACCGTCAACATGCCATGAGGGCCACAGGAAACGCAAAGATGGTGCCAAAGTTGTTCCACTACGACGAACGTGTCCTTTCCATTATTGGAACTCAATCCGCGGGTTTAGAGGGCTTGCCAGAAGACGGCTGCGACTTGGCAGCGTCGCCGAAAAGATTTCAGTCAGAGGACAGTAATAATCAGATGTTTGACAACAACATGGGTTCCCAAGGTTTCGTCGAGGGCAACACGCTTAAGCGGAAAAAAACCTGCGAGCATCGTTCCACGAATTCGCAGCCATCGACCAGTCGCGGTATGTATACTTTCAGATTGTCTATTGTGTTTCATATAAGTTTGTTTTGAAGCGATGATACGCTGTTTTCGGTAGAATATTAAAAATCATATTTCTAAATATAATTTTTCTCATATTTATACTGTTTTCATTCCCAGAATACTGGGAAGTCAGCGATGACTCCAATGACGAATCGTTGTCATCGATTCATCATGTGGAACACGCGCCGGATGACACGCGGGAGATGAGCGCCGCTATGCTGGAGGTATCTCGAGCGTACAACGATTCGCTTAAGGTAATGAATTGAATCCCTACTTGTTTTTTGTTCCTCTGAGCAACTATTGTTGTCGATTTATTCGGCCTCTGATTGGTCGTTGGGAAACAAAGGCAGTTCTGACTTTAATATCGCGAAATTTGGCACTTTGTCAGAAAACTATATTCGATTTTTTCGTTTTCATCTTCAAATTTTCGATTTCTCGAGCCAACACCTGTGGTTTCTAGAATTTCCTATCGGATAGGGTTTTCAAATCTTACGAAATCGAACATTTTTTTCCCTTCTAAAAATTTTAGATTTTTGACGGCCAACTTAAAAATTCTGGAAAAAATCGAAACATCGAGATATCGCGTTCCTTGCGGCATTCTCTTTGCTAAAGGTTTATCTTTCGAATGCAAAAAGAAAATCTGGATTCCACTAATCAAAAAAAAAAAAAATTATATACATTTTAGTAAAGTGCTAAAATTCGAAAAATGTGAAAAATCATTTTTCGCGTTTTTCTCGTCGAATTTTTTATTATTCGGAAAAAAACCGGGATTTTTGGAATCAGCTGGAAATGTGTCATCGGATAGGCTTTTATAAATTCGTTAAATAAAAAAAATGGGGAGATTACGATATCTCCGGCGCCTTAATTTTATGATTGGATTATGTAATATGGGTGAAAAAAATACGAAAAACAAGAATAACTTTTTTCGTTTTGAGCCTTAGTTTCGGAGTTACAGCGCTTTGAAGAGTTAGTACATTATGCTACAAGGGAGGTAAGCGCGCGATTATTCCCGAGTGCGAGGCTGCCCGAGCGACGCTCGTGCTGCCCTCGCTTCGCTCGGGCAGCAAACCTCGCGTCGCTCGGGCAGCCTCGCACTCGGGAATAATCGCGCGCTTACCTCCCTTGTAGCATAATGTACTAACTCTTCAAAGCGCTGTAACTCCGAAACTAAGGCTCAAAACGAAAAAAGTTATTCTTGTTTTTCGTATTTTTTTCACCCATATTACATAATCCAATCATAAAATTAAGGCGCCGGAGATATCGTAATCTCCCCCCTGCGACGATGCATATCTACAATTCATTTATTATACAATACAATAATAATTATTATGTTTACTTGCAGTAAAACGACGCTGACGTCTTATCACGAGATTCATCGTGGAACACGTGGGACACGCGAAGGTTCCGCCAGACGCACTGTAATTGCGATTACATAAAAAAATAAACGCGATTTTGAGTCATCTTTTTCATTTTTCAATAATTGTTTTTATGTACTAAAATAAGATTAAAGTATAAAAGTATAAATGTATTTAAATACTGACGAAATAAAATACATTTATCTTTAACTTAAAAACATTACGCATTGAAATATTGATCGCAAATCGCTGCCCTTTCACGAACTCCCTGGGCGTAGTCTCCTGGTTCTGCCATTTCCTGATTCGGCTCTTCAATATCATCGAGATTTTCTTCTTGAACGTTTCTGAAGGGTGTCGGAAGTGGATACCTGAGAGGTAAACAATGCGATAATTTGATAATAAAAAAATAAATAAATAGATGTATAAATACCAATCACACCTGTGTGAAAGCAAATAATTGTGCAACACGACGCACGCTCGCACGATATTGCCGGCAAATATAGGATCGTAATGTAAAGTTCGATGTTTTTTTATACACCTCCATCTTTGTATTAGAATCCCGAAGACCTGCTCGATGACCACACGAGTTCGCACTAATGAATTAGTGAACGCGGCTTCGGGCGAGCCATTCTCGGGATCAGTAAATGGTATCAAAAGGATATTTGATAAGGTGTACCCGCCGTCGCCTAAAATCATAATTAAAGGTTTACTACAATTATGTATGTGTATTAGAAATTCATATCAGTCATATTAGTTTTAAATCACCTATTAGGAAATATTTCTGTTCATCTCGCATTACTTGTCGATCACTCCTTAGTTTCTCCATATAATCCTTTACCCGGCTTAGTCTCCATATGAATCTATCATTTGTTGATCCAGGACAAATGCGTACATTCATAATATTGTACTTTGTGTCGCAGATCTGTGAAGAATGAAAAATATGTAGATTAGGGTGTTTAGAAAAATCGCTATGTTGGTTATTTGGACTTTC